>SMGT01001156.1:263050-295529 GCA_004794575.1 Lanistes nyassanus | reverse complement strand
TCACACCTGGAATCTATGGTGCAATCTCCTTGACCCACCAGACCCCAACACGTGACACACAGCTAGGAAGAGTCTTAATTAGTTTAATTCTCAGCAGCACAAGTACGCATGGCAGCTAAACGTGGAGAAAATGTCCTGCCAGATAAGACTAGCTTGTAGCGAACGCTTAGAGGAAGTTGAGGTGCTTGTAGGGATGTCATGCGGCACCAAACATTTGCGAGCGCAGATAATGATTTTGTTCTGTTTGTTGAAACTCCTTGTAACGCCTCAACTGTCGGTAAGCTGCTGTCAGCGGCTCAACCTGTGGTTTTCCTGACAGGCTGTTTTGGTCACCTTCCTCGTTTTGACCACCTTCCTCGTTTCGACTAGTGAACTCTTCCATCATGTCCAGCCACAGAAATTGCGCATGATGTGATCGCGAGCCGGTGTGGAACCCCCACACGCTTCTTGGCACTCTCTGTCCGTGTCGTCACAGAATCAGGCCACAGGAAACAAAAGAGCACGTTGATGGATCCCATGGTATCTCCCGTGATAAAGCAGGTGTGGCAGTGGCCCCCACTCTACCTACCTGTCCTTCAGGGGCAGCCCATCTACAGTGCTGTGGGGAGACAGCGTTGCTGAGCCACATCTCCAGCTCTGTTCGGAGTTCTAGGATTTCGTGTGATAGGACACTCAGTTGAGTGTCCCATTTTTATACTTTTTTATTATGTTAGCATGATTTCAGTAGAGGGTTGCTATAGCCCATGCTGTAATATGACCTCGCGATCATTATACCTGTGTTTTTCATACTAGGGAGTGCCTCCCCTACAACCCTGTGATTTGACCGCGTGACAGACACGCCAAGGCAGCAGAAAATAGGCTTGTAAACAACGAAGCAAATTCTCCAGGGAAGATGTTCAAAATGATCAGTTTTATTGCTTTTTTAAGTACAGACACACTGCTGCCAGACTGAATGGTTAGCAGAAATAACTTTAATGTGAAATGATCTTTCCGCTTGACGTTAATGTGTGTGAACGAGGCCAAGACGCAGTTAGAGATGGAAGCACTGGGGCTCTTTTATGGATCGAATGTGGGGCCAAGTACTGATAATAACGTGACTCATTTATATATTTTCTTCCGTTCCGAATTACTTCTGAAGCTTAAGAATAAAATAAAACTGCTTTAATGAAAAACGTACTTTTTCTAGGGCGTCCAAATTGAACGTACTTTTCTAGGTCCTCCAAATTGCTAAAATATTGTTTTTCTACTCAGCTCTCTTTGCATTTTAATGACAGCAGCATGATGTGTTTCAAATAATTTCTTTAAACAAAAAAATCTCCCGTAAGAGGGAATATTTAAAAGATCATTAAAAGACTGGGATCGTTTTCATCCCATGACTTCCAGGCCTTGCGAGGGCTCAGTTCGTATTTTTCATTGGTAATTTCCTGAAACAAGCTGTCCACAAACATGACTCCACCTAAATGTTAAATACAACAGATAAATCCCAGTCACAAAACTGACAAATCTTTATATAAAAAACACGAATGACAAAATAGTACTGTGCAGCATTTCTTAATTCCCAGGCCATTCCTAATTTCATGTTCTATAATCATTGTAACAAAGTTTGAGATATTGAACAATGTTTTCGGCCTCTGCTCTCCCCGTCCCCAGTCCGTTTTGTGGCGATCGCGACTGTAAACTACATTAACGTTTTCCTTGTCCTGCCTGCGGTAAACCATGTTACTGTTCTCTTGGCCTGCTAGCAGCAGCGGTGAGCTGGCTCGTGCAGCGGAGCGATCGATGCTGCGTTCCCCCTGCCCTAGGGACAGTGCCGGAAGTTGACAGGATCTGTCTGCTACGATAGTAGGAGAGGTAGGCCCAACACTGTAATTAATAAACGGCTGCTGAACATATTAGTCAAGCTGTCTTCTCGTGCTCTTCTTGCTTCATTGCTGTAGGGAACCGACAAACAGGGGAGAGAGAGACAGAGAGAGAAAGAGAAAGTGTTTTGAAGAAGAAATGGTTGTTTCACAGGTGTATATTTGTTACAGTTGTGGACACAATAAATAGGACGGTAGACATGTGTGTAGGTATAGATACTAGCGACTAACTCGTATTTCACTGTGACCAACCACAAGGAGACAATTTCAGATAAATCAATCAGTTACACATTCTGAGCATGAAAGAGAGGACATTGTTATAAATCAGGGGAAGACAGATGAGGAATGAGCTGGTCGTAATCAAAACTTTAAACAGTTTAACTAACTTTTATTCACTCTTTTTAGTCTCTTTCAGTTGCAACACAGGTCATGTCCAAGGCGTGATTGCACGTCTGCAAAAATGTCGTCTGCATGACTCGATCAAAACATCGGTATTTTCCCTCGAAACTCTGTGTACTCCATGCAAATTCAACCCGGACAGTGTCGTCTGACTTTCGGAGCTGACATTTTTTCTTTAACGCGTGTTCTCGCTCCACACGACCGCTGTTATGAGGAGAACATTTGCTTAGGTGGAGACAACATTGTATTATGATTTGATAATATCTCACTGCACATATATTGCCCAAGCCTCCATCCACCTACAATCTCCATACAAACAGAATCACAGAGTCGATAATACAGTGAAAGAAGAGAGATTATTATTTTACAAATAGTATTTAGACTCATAAGGAGGACGGCTCCACAGGTTTATTTCTGGTTCAACCAAGCTAGGTCTGTTATATGCAATTCCCTCCATCACCTGTCCTATCTAAAGACAAAACTAAGACACACATGATTCAGCTGCTCCCACACTATGACCATTTGTAGAACACACAACACTCGTCATCTGGTTGCTTGCACAGTCCGCATAACAGTCTATACCTAAGGAGCGCCCCCTTGTATGCTGTTCTAAATGCTGACGTGTCAGAAGGTCCTCTTGGAAGGTCCTTGGTAACCGCAGACTCTTGTTGTCGAACTCTCCTTTGTGTCCTTTGCCAGCTGGACACAGCGCTTACTGAGGATTGTAGGCGCTCTTTCTGACGTCACCCAGACACCTCACTGTGCCACACTTTCTGGTTAGCCATTATCCTCTGAACTCGCCGTGCACGAATTTAATTACTACGGCAACTCAAGGAGGGATCACTGCCTTTGCTTCAACAGCTGTCTTCCTTCTGTCACTTCTTGCGCGTTCTGCGATTTCTTTTTCGCCAGGTTAAAGAATATGGTTTCTCCACAGCAGAGAAACACGTACCGCGAGTCGCACACCAGTCCTGGGAGACAACACCCAGAAGAGACCCTTCCAACTGGCTTGCTGAAGACACGTAATCCAGAACTTCACGTGAGTCATGTAGCCGGTGACGCTCGGTTCTGCTAGCAGCAGCGCCAAGGCTTAACCACAACAGCCTCCAGCAGGATGTTCTCAGCAGACGATATGACAATGTCTTCACATCCCCAAACTTGTCCTCTTATCCTAAGATCTCTCATACATTCAATGCTGCATTCACACCCACGTGGTCATCAAGATATGTAAATCAGCCAGCCAGGACACGGACAACTGTAGCCACTCCTCGATACTTGCAGGAACGTGTCTAGCTCCACCCATATTAACTCTGGCCCTCGAAAGTGCCATGATCCCCCTCCCCGACGCTTAAAAGAAAGGTTGCACCTGTGTGGCTTCATTTGAAAGGGTTGGAGTATAATTTTACAAAGCTAGTGCTGTTGGTGGGCCACAACTAATGGCATATTCCTTACGCAGTGAAACTGCGCGAACGTTATGCTTTCAAACGTTGTACGTTACTCCTAATTTTCAAATGGATGCTGTTAAAATGAAAGGCGAAGGATCGTTTAGGGGTTAGCCCCGTGACCACTCCCAGCATTTGGTAAAGTGCTGGGGTGAGTATCTAGCTCCTGGGCGAAAGAGAAAATTTGGTCTGCAAGAAATCTTTGGAAAGGACGATTCGCCATCAGAACAGCCAGATAAAGAACAGGAGAGAAGAACTGATAGAAGCTTGCTAGGACGCCCAACACAGAAATCGCAATTAATGTGTTGTGATTCAGACCACCGAAAAGAAACGCCAGATGATCCACTATGGTAATTAGCTGGCATATCATGGCTAGAACACAGATCAGTATGATAAACCATTTTCTTTCTGTCCATTGAAGATACTCAAATAGCCTGGTGTGCGATGGGACTTGCGGAAACCCTGTAGGGTAAGTCTGTATGGAGTTTGTGGTGCTGCTAGTCGTGAAAGCTGAAGAACTGCACCCAGTAGCAAAGACGGGGAGACTACTGGTTGACAGCATTGCTGATGGGTTCAGATCAAAGCGGTTGCTGCCGAAATTATTTGTCAGGTTCACTCTGTGGTTTTCTTCCAAAGTTTCGGTACTGTGCGGGAAGCGCCCATCACCCAGAGCCTGAATTCTGTTGGTGCGGATGTCCGCAGAGATTTCGCTCAACGCGGCCAAAACGCACACACTACTCGTTTTTTTCGGAGAGAGGGTTTTTGAAAAAAGAGAACAATATTTTCTTTTCCCCAATCTTGGTAGACGTAACGTTTTGCGCTGTTTGGACGAGGGTCCCCTCAGCAGCTGTTCAGAAGGCAAAGATGGGGCAGTGGCGGAAGCTTGCATGGAGACCGCTGTGTGGAGGCTGCAGTCAAGAAGCTGTCCTGTCTTGAACTCCAAAAGCTGCTGATTTTGTGACGATGCGGTCACTTGTGAATTGCTTGGCGGGAGAACGTTATCCTGACTGTCGCTGTTCACGGACGTGGTGTCGCTGACGCTTCTTAGTGTGGAGTTGGGACTGTCTGACATGGGCTCTACGTCAGACACAGACAGCGAGCTGAAAGGAGAAAGATGCGGTCTTCCCCCCAGCCTCTCAACATCATCCTGGAACACAACGACAGAGCTATGTAAGATCACAGTACTGCGACATTAGGCCCCGCTTTGCTGGGCGAATGCTAGTATTATCTTTCAATTCAAAAACGTGCACTTAATAAATTATTTCAGAGAATTAAAGTGACAAAATGGAGACCTCTATGTATGTGTAGTGCCTCCTAGCCGCTGATACAAGCCAGCCTCTTTTTTAAAAAATAAAAACAGAACGACCAAATGTTAGCGGTGCTAAGGGCACTGTATTGCATGACTGTCAATAAAACCAAAATAAACGGGCCTATCTATTCTACCTCGATGCATTTTGTGTTCACATCTTTGGTCTGGAACAAAAGTTCTTTGGCATTGCTTGTTTGTTTGTCCGTTTTGCTTTGTTTAAATGATAAACTGAGTAGAACTGCGCAGATATTTGGGGTAACCTACGATACTTTCCAAGCTTGCTTTCTTTTTCTTAGTTGTAACTAAATTGTTAGCGTTCGTTCATTAGGTTTATCATTCGGAATGCCATACCTTGCGACGTGATATAAAGTTGTCTCCCAGGCGTTTCTTGCAGCAGCAAGGACACCCCTTTAGCAGCGAATTGGATATCGTGTCTGGGACATTCGGCTTTCGACGCGAAAGACATTTTCGCAGATCGTCTTCCAAAGCTTTTGCAGCTTCTGGCGACGGGGACTTGGCAAACGCCGAGAACAAAATGGTCCATTTCTCAGGACTTCCGTTTCTACTTGATAAAATAAGCTTTCTGGAAAAAATGCAAGGATGTGGTTTTAGTAACTCTGGAAGTGGGAAGTAATAGCAAGAGTTCTTGTCTTCTGGGTGTCTGCTACTGTCGGAAAGTAACTATGGATTTCTTTTCATGTGTTCGTTAGATGATGAACCTTTCTTTGTTTCAAGAAGGTCCGTTTCATGTTCAGAACTTTAACTGTCTAAACTTTATTTCACTTTTATACGTTTCTTGCTGTTTTAAGTCAAGTCAGCAAAGAAGAGCGGGGGGGGGGGGAAGAAGGCGAAATGCAATGATTGGTGTTGGAAGGAAGGTGTGTAAGGGGAGGAAACCCGTGTACCCGGAGAAAGCCCCAGAGACCGACCCTGTAAACTGCAGGTGCCACATGCAGAGAAAGTGCGCGTGCTTTCAATTCTAAAACAGAATCAGGGTGCATCATGGAACCAGGAATGCGAATAAACGAAAAAGACTTTGGGGATGGGGAGGGGTAAGCCTGTGCACGCACATAATTCTGTCTAAAAATGGAAAATACGCGTCTTCGTTTGAAGGAACCAAGCGAAGGAGTTGCAAACTGGTGGCTGGCCGTTTTTTAATAGATAATTTCGTTTGTACAATGATACTAAGCTTACTTATAATCGTCGAGCGACAAGCAGTGGTGATGAAACAACATGTCCGCCAATGTAGCCGGTCTTATGCGGCGTTGGATGAGGTGTCGTAAGCACTGTTCGACAGGTGCCACGTGATTGGCTCGCAGTGACGTCATCTCTGCACGCTGCTCGTCGCTAGCGATCCAGTATCGTTCAGGAATGATGTGTGCATACCTGGCGTCACAAAGGGCAGGTGCGATCTGTGGGAAATAAGATACTGCATTTCGTGTTTGGTTATTAGTTTAAGTCTTCTGTGACCCTGGCAGCAGGCAAACTGACTTGGTAGCGCCGTAGCAATAATGTCTGTATCTTCTGATTCGATAAGACGGCATATTTTCCCATAGCTATTCATCATTAGCATGGGCTCCGAGCTGTCTCGGCGGCTTTAATGACGTAAACGTAACTATGTTCCAATATGACTTTATAGTTATGACCCTTTTTCTGTGTATGTAAATATTTCAGTGTTGAATATCCTGAACAGAATGGAATTTATCACTTAATTTTAGGTAGTTGGGTTTTGTTTTTTGTTTTTTTTGGCAATGCACTGAATACATTGATTTAAAGAGTACTATGCATTCATCTGGATCTTGAACACCCTGTCTTTATACGTAAAGTTTGATAAACTTTAAACTTTGAACGCACTGACCTGGGACATGAACTCGTTCCAGTCATAAGTCATCAGAATCACTGCCAGCTTCCGGGCCTGATCTGCGCGCGTGACCACTTCCTTTCCGGACAACGATTCCAGGTCGCTTTCCGTCAATATGTCGACCCCAAAGAGCATGTCTTGCAGAGAAGACTCGTTAGGGTTAACTGTTCTGACGAAATCTGGTAGGACAGCTCTCCAGAAGTCCTCCAGGTCTTTGTCATTGCCTTTGTGCGGAAATAGGGGAATTGGTAATGGGACTGGTGGCTGGGGGCTTTAATCGTAATGTTAATACTCATGTTGTCCACATTAAATTTTGTGGCATCTGGGTTGTGTAATTTCAATAATCATCTGCAGGAGTTAAAGGTTATACCTTTCCAATTGTGTGTGTTTGTTTGTTTGTTCGCATGACACTTCTAGAGTTGTTCTATAGCTTTATAATATTTCGAACAACAAGAGTTAAGGTATAATCATATCAGCCTTCTAATTCCCCTTCAGTGCAATTTCTATCACTGGGGAGGGGAGTAGCACTGAGGTGGGAAATGAGTGCACGCGCGCGTGGTTTGTTTGAAAATTATTTTTTGGGGGGTGGGGGATGTCGGCGGTATTTTTGTGATATTGAACAGATGAGGGACTACGAACATGCACAAGCTTAAAGAAATACTTGAACAAATCAGACTTACGGATATACAGGTCTTCTGCAGACCGACTGTTAAGGTTTCCTTCGTTAGAAGCGGCTCCGAAAGCAGCCATTCCTGTCTCGGTTGGTGGCGGACTCTGACCAGCGTCTTATTCAGACCTAACGCAGACAAGGGTGGGGTGGGTATTCGTTGCTTAACGTCAAGCCGCAAACTATGTGCATATCAGGACGGTGTTGCTTAGACAAAGTTTACGTGCTGCCACACGTGGGACTGCTGTCGCAACACGGGCCTCAGTCCCACCCAGTCACATTATACTGACACCGGGCCAACCAGTCCTAGTACTGTTCCCTGTAGTGCCAGGCGTCTGGCAGGTCAGGTACTAGATTGCCAATTTTGAAGTCTTAGGTATGACTCGGCCGGGATGCGAACTACCGACCTCCCGCCTCAGAAGCGAACGCCTTAATTAAGCACTAGACCACCGAGGCGGTCTAACGCAGACAAAGCCCGTTTTGACCCAAGCTCATTCTAAACGACAACAACAACAGCAACAATAAAAACATTTTATAAAACGCAAAACCAGACTCGAAGTTTGCTCTTACGTGCGTTCACACTCCGGGGTTGGCTCGCATGAGCTTTTTGTAGCTCCACTTCCAGTCATAAGGTCGGTCGTAAGGCCCGTTCACCCTGTGTATTTTGCGTACATCTTTACTTATGAACAGGAAACAAGAACGCCCATGCAAGTCAACACAGACACATAAAAAGTCCTAATAATAAAGTAATAAAGGCTAGATAGCTAGACAATAAAGTTAAAGCTGAACACTCAAGTTAAAAAATCGCAAGCATGAACAACCAGAACAAAATCAGGTTAGAATGTAGCAGTTAAAAAAGCAGCCATGCATGTGCATGCATGCCTTGCCTTTGTGCTGTGGACAGTACATTCGTGGGTTTTGTGTAAAATTGTTCCGCACAGGGCCATCTGCTGGGAGGGCGGGGGCAATGGTTAGCAAATACTATCGACGAAATGATCTGCACAGGAGACCTTCAGACGTGGCCACGGACTCATGCACTCCCACGCATGTTTACACATTTGCACACGCGCTCGCAAAGCCACACATGCATGTAAGACGAGTTCGTGATTAAATGATCGTAAAGGATCGCTGTATGAGCACGGTCGGCATGAAATGACTCGACTCGCTTGGTCGGCACGGTTGCCGCTTTGTTCGGTGAGGCAGAAGGTTACCCCTAACGCTAATGCATGTGGCAGAAAAATAAGTGTGTCATCTCTATATTTGGAGGACGCCTGGGATTTCCCCTACCACAGGTTAAACAGCTTTTGCTAAGAGATTTTGTAACTTTGCAATGTAAGACATATCTCACTTCCATTCGCACTCTCAAACACACGAGCTTATCGATTATTTCCACGGAGGAGCAAAAACATGCTAGCTGGACACACAAACACTTGCGCCTGTCGCATGCTCGGGTTTTACCATTGCGCAGGCTAAACAACGATCACGATCATTTATTCATATTAGGACACAGCAAGCTTTAAACGTGTGCAAACATCAATCACCTACAACAACAACAACAACAACAACAACAACAACAACAGGAGAGCTGTCTGCGCCACTGCCGTTTCACTTCTGGCTCGCTCAGCACCTCTAGTCTACTCACTGAAGGCTGTGCTCGGAATCATAGGGGCGATTTCTATATGTAGCTTGAAAGTCTAATGGCTGTGAAGGTAAATTTCCTCTCAAGGATAAATCTCTTACCTGAAGAGCGTCGTTTCGAGTTCTTGTAATCAAAACAGGTTTGTTGACATTGGTCTTGGTGACGTCACAAGGCAACCGTTTTACGCGTGCCACGTATGCTTCCGCCATGTTACCCCCACCACCACCACCACCACCACCTTTTTTCTGCTCCAATTAACGAAGTACGACGGTGGGTGCATAGCAACAAGTGACGTTGTTCTGCCCAGGGCTAGAAGTTGTTTCGCAAGCAGGGGAATCCCCTCCCGTCGTGCCGGAACAGTTCGTTTGGTGTTCTTAGCGCGAGATACAGCAGACAGACCGGAATGTAAAACGATTATCCGTCCCCAAAACCCCTTCCCCCCCACCCCCATTTAAAGCGAAACTGCCGAAAGATGGAACCAATTCCTATCTAAAACATCCATCCATTTAACTTGCCTTTGTGAGTCTGCGAGAACTGAACTGTTTAAGCTCATTCCATTTCTGCCAGGTATCCAACGGTCTCTTTACCTTGTCAGACGCGATTTTACTCATTCGTCAGCAGCGCTGGCAGTTTTGCCGTACCGCCTAGCAGGGCATAAAGCAAGACAGCAGACATGGAATACACGAGACGGTTTTTAGTTTATACGCGATCACGCCGTGTTCGTGCCCTATGACAGCTCAAGGTGCTGTTCACTGGGTGTCCCTCCCTGCAGTTATCATCCCAGCCGTAGGAAAAATTTTTTAAATTGCTGTAGGAGTTACCACAATTTTCGTTTTGTGATCAACGTCTTCTGGAAATCCTTGTGCTTAGAGTTGTTGGTGTGTAGAGTGTGAAATCTAGTCGAAGCACATTCTATAGTCTCA
Organism: Lanistes nyassanus; assembly: GCA_004794575.1. NCBI lineage: Eukaryota > Metazoa > Mollusca > Gastropoda > Architaenioglossa > Ampullariidae > Lanistes > Lanistes nyassanus. The sequence goes on along the minus strand of SMGT01001156.1, from coordinate 285,430 downwards.
GCACGGATTTATGATTAGATTGTGACGATGTCTGATATTATATGAGTGAAATATGAATCCTAACACAATTTTTCTACCACAAAATTAATCTGACCCTTGCGTCGCCCTCCCTCTCTCTTTCTTTTGTCGAGAAAATTTTGCAGATTTCGAAATTGTACTACATTCAGTCAGAGGAATGTGAATGGGAGATTTGTTGAACTGACTGGGTGCACCTGAGAACTGTACTGGGCTTGATCAACAACTTCACTCGTGCCCAACGTGTAATTCAGTAGGTTGCAAGAGACGCTGGCGGAGATCATGCTGAGGCCTCAAAAGGTGCTTTGTGTGTGTGTGTGTTTCTTTCTCTCTCTCACGAACGCGCGCGTGCCCATGCACCTGTGCACACGCACGCACGCACGCACGCACACAAACGCACACGCGCACACGTACCAACATACCGCACGTGGGAGTCACAAACGCACGTGCACACAAAAGAGAGCATATAGAAGGTGGAGGAGGTAACGGACTAATTATGCTTAGGTTCGAGCGTGATGAAACAGTAATTAAACAAAGCCAACAGCTGGACCTAGTCACATCCGTGGTAGTCTGGCCACGGCGAACTTCGTCTTTCGTCTGCAGTGTTTATTCACTTTAGCCTGGATATCGGGACACATCTATCACGCTTCTTTTCATTCTGCCTTCCGCCTTTCAGTCCTTCTGCCCATACGTCCTTATATCAGCCTATGTGCCTGCTTGCCTGCGTGCTTGTCTGTCTGTCCGTCCGTCCGTCCGTCTGCTTGCTTGTCTGTCCGTCCGTCTGATTTTCACCACTGACTGCATTTAATTGCCTCGTCATTCTCTCCCCCCCCCCTCCTATATCTCCCTCTCTCTCTTTGGTTCACAGTCAAGACAAGACAAAGATTTCATTCGTAACTACGCTGGGATAAAGGGGCTAATGCTGACATTTGTCATAGCAATTTTCAGACGAGCTCTGAGGGCCGTACTTTCTCTTGCCATATGTAAACCTCTATTTCAATAGTCTTTTCTGGATTCAGTGAGGTTCTGGTGTCACAAATTCAACTTGAACTTACGTGTGCATTCGGCGAGAAAGGTCTGTGTAGTATTAAATTTAGTGCTCGTCTACTTCAGCAGTGGTCGGACAGAGTTTTGGCCCTTGCGTCATATATCAAGCTGCACGTGTTGATCTAGTTAGGCAGGGGCGTGGGGTGGAGCGGCGGCATAAAAGCATTAAGTGGATGAGGTTCAAGACGACCTGTTGCTCTATTCATCACTGCAAAGCGGCAGAACGGGCGCCTATACCTTTGTGCAAACAGACGTTTGGTCCTGCTTTGCCGACACCAAACTGGCCTGGGGGGAGGGGTCACAAGCCTGCCGCAGTACCCGGTGTGGGCGCGGCTTTTAACGGCGTCTCACATCCGCTCACGCACATATATTCGTAAGATTTTGTTGACAACAGCTGACTTGATTTGTGCTGTGTGGTGTGATATGTGACAGCGGGGTGGTGTGACAGTACGGGTGGGTCGCCACCGAACTGCAAGCGTAACTGGATACGGTGTGGCGGAGTGGACGGGGAGTTCCGTGTCCACGAGGTGAAAGTAATTATAAAAATATTAAACCTTAACAGTCGTGATTTAAAAAATATATTTTTTTCCTCCAACCACCCAAGCCGCTGTCAAAGTTCTGTATACGTTTACCGCATACTTCTGACTGTTTTTTATTTCTCCGCAGAGTAACTTGCTAAGTTGTTTTCTATGTCGGCTGCAAAACATTCGTCATTGCATGTTCCACTGACCTCTCAACAGACAGAGCTTTTCGAACACTTGTCACCGAGCTATACAAACATGAAGCAAACAAGCAGTAATGGTGGTGACAGATGACAGCCCAAAATTTACTGTGACTTGCTGGAGCAGAACGAGCTATAGCGAGCAACAGACGGCATCACACAACTGCATGCAAAGTATCTGGCGTGTACAATCTACCAGCACCAAGGCCTTTCGTAACTGGAGGAATGAATCTGCGCCCTGCTTGGTCGAATCTGACCAAGGAAGAAATGCCTTACCAGACACGTTTGGTGGTGCGTGCTAGATGTCATCAGCTGTCGCCTCGTCAGTGACTTGAAATCAGCTGTCTTCGACAGGACTCGAATGCGGACAGGATCTGCGGAAGGTATGTAAATGGGTCAGACTTCCAGTCAGCAGGCCGCGGTAACAGATTGTGATGCTAACAGATGGTGAAGGAATGTAATTCCCTGCAAAGGATGATGACAGTGTTGCTAGCCCCGTGTGTGACGCAATGATTTCCTGCTGACGTGGCAGGGAGAAATTCCTTCGCTAGTGCCATCTCTTGGAGAGCTGTTCACGAACTTCTCGTGTTAACCACAAATGTATGAACGAATAACAGAAGGCTGGTTTTCCGTAAACGCGGACAATATGGCGACAGCACTTCTATGTTCTGAGAGCAGCAGAAGCGCACCCGAAGTCGATTTATCTGCCTTCTGAAAAGGAGAGCTGATGTTCTTGGTGCTTGCGAAAAAAAAACTGCATAATCTGTCCACGTAAGGCGATAACTGATTTTTGCGATGTAACGGTGGGTTCAGGCGCCCAGGCTGAGGAAATCGCCATTAGCTATCGTTAACTTTGTTAAAGTTGGTGTTCTGGCCATAGACAGTGACAGTCTTGATGAGCTACCAACAAGTGATGTAGGTGACACAGGGTGAAACGTCACACTCTAGCACAGAAATGTGTCATGACAGAACTACTTCATCAAGAGGAGAAAGCACCGCGATGAGGTTTGAGGACAATCATCTAAGACGGTCAGAAAAGAAAGTTTACGCTGGGAATTCTATGGACAGGTTTTGCGCAGACCTTGACTGACTCCTGCTGAGACGCGGGAGGCTAGGGTGTCTTCACCTGCACGGGTCGGGCTGGAGGTGGTGTCTCGGTGACTTCATAGTCTTTGCTTCCTCAAATGTTTCTCTCAAAGCTGTACTTAAGTCGGGAAAACTTCCCCTACATCTGATTCTCCAGAATAGTTTCGAAGGATGAATTCTGGACCTACTGACGTTTTCTGGACCCGTTGACGTTCTCTGGACCTGCTGATATTTTCCTTTCCCGCTAAACTGTTTAGCGTCCAGTCTAAACTCGCTGAAGCTTGAGGAGCGTATAGATATACAACAGTGTATCTGAAATTTTGTGTTTCACTGCCAGCTGGATGCAGCCGGAAAAATGGAGGAAAACATAAGAGTGCGTCAAACTGAGTCACCAAGTTGCTGTCGCACTGCCTGCCCCTGTTGCCCGGTAAAAATAATTTTGTTGTCTTTGGTATAAATTACAATGGCAGTTTTCCACACACAAAAAACTTTTTTAGTGGAGCTAATAAGCTGTCTTCTTGCCTTTAACAATATTTGCACTTTAAAAGTTTCTTTTATCTGTGGTTTAGTTTTGCACTCGTATAATTGCAGAATGAAGGGAATGAGAGATATAGCCAAGAGCATTAATTTTGGATGTATAATCTCGAAAAAGGTGTTCAGAAATACACGCGATCCGTTCTTAGAGATGGTTGGACCTCCCTTTGCGCGTTTCACAAATCTCTGACCATCTTAACAATTTTGCACGCGGCAGCGTAACTAAAATTACAAACAGGAATGTGAGCATGAAATAACTTTTTGAAAATATTAGCATTTTATACTATAAATTAATATAAGTATGCTTAATCTGCTATAGAACATACAGTATGGGAGAATTTTTATACATATTTTATTTTATACTTATTTCACCGATGCATGTGACCTTTCTTTCAAGCAAACAAAGAAAAAAATGTGCTGGCTATACACAGTTATGTTTCGCTGGTGCGAACTCTTCACCACAGAAAAAGCACTTATGGCTCATTGCCTGGGATCCGGCGCCCGTTGGCAGTTTAATTCAATTTCCCTGTCCTTGGGGACTGCGACATTTTTTTTTAGCATTGCTATTTGTAATTCCATTTTTCCATTACATTCGACGTTTACTCACTGAGACGTTACAGCACGTGTCTCATTAAACTGTATACCCTAAGATTACATAATCAACACACATGCGCGCACACAAGCGTTTGCTTTCTTTCATGATGGTGAGAGAGAACACGCAATTGCTTTGTTCCATGAGAGAGGAAGCCGCGGACAGTTGAGATATCCCACTTGCATTGGCTTGCATGACAGCACGTATCTAGCTGAACTAACCTGTTCATTTAAAGCCACCTTTAATCATCTGCCGCTGTATTTTATTTTCGACATCAACCCCCTCCGGAACCACCAAAGCACAAGAGCTGCAAGGGTTTGCTTGGTTGTTTGTTCTTTAATGCTGATATTTGTAACACGCAGAAGCTTTAAAAAATGGGACTTAAGCTACTGTGGGGGGCTTTTCGGGATGGGGGAGTATCAAGAATGTTTTCCAGACCTCATCGTCCATCCCATGTCCATAAAATTTAGTTGGGTTAACGTTTTCGGTGGAGAAGAATTCTACCCTTGCAACAGTGTCAGGAGTGGCTGATGCCAAATGTATGGGACAACTTCTATAGTTCTACATGTTGCGTACTGAAAGCCCAGTGTGCACTGAAGCCGTGAGCGTAATGACAGCAGTCACGAGGAACTAGTCCAGCCGTGAGCAACCAAACGCGACTTGTTTTTAAACACTGCGTGGAATATTTTAATACAGACACACAGTTTAGAAAAGAACTCTCAGGGAAGAGAAGCTTACTGGAGAAAAATTCTCCATCAAAATGACATGAAGTCTGTAAGTTCGTTACTTCATTGTAGTTCTTAATGACTGCTTTCACACGAGTTAGTCGGGCCATGCAAACCCGCAATAATGCCGGGCAGAGTAGGTCGCTAGACAATGAAAGTAGTTTACCAATCAGACCTATACAATCATTAAGATTTCAGTCATTTTAACACTGCGTGAAAATATGCTTTTTACGCGAGATACGCCCGGGTGTGCCTGAGTGGAAAACTTTTGCGCAATATTAATCAAGAGAATTTCTCCCACGCCCTGTCGTCCTCAGTGAGACGATAGCAAACAGTGTGTGTATGCACAGAAGATCAGATCTGCTTTTAACTGGGCTAAACTGAATTTAATTCGGACTGTTCGAATAGTCCTTTGTCACCGTTTTTATTTGTTGTCGCACTGTGTGAGACAGGCGTTAGAAGATCAGTTTACACTGTCCTGTTTGTTTATCTTGTTTGAAGTTGAACGAACAGCCTCTGCCAAATTTATGACCCGTGTTGTGAATCTGATGATTGATAGATGAATAGATTTCTGGGATATTGCTCAGATAAGCATTGCAGTCTGGCAGAATGCTTGCTGACAACCCTATGAAAACCTATTAAATGTATGTAACGAAGGAGCGAACGAGGGACGAGTAAAAGAGAAAGAGGACGGGGTTGGAGAGAGAGAGAATGCTGCAATATGTCTGGCAAGACGGCAGAAGAAATCACAGTTCCTCTGAAAGGTTCTGAGGGATCGACCTAGTTATATGAGCATGTAGCTTTGTCAAGAGCCAGTGCTAGTTGTGTGCGTCGTGGGGAAGGTGTGGGGCAGGAGGTGTAAGTGCCGTTTTCTGTTCAGACTGTGTCATCGCACATCTTTGATCCACCCCTCCCCTAGTTCATGACCTTCGGATACCCTCGAGCACTCTTTTGAGAGCTTCAATGCGTCTCCGTTTTTTTGTTTGTTTGTTTGTTTTTCTTGACGAAATTTGCATACACACGTCAGGCGCTAGTGCATGTGTGTAGATGGCTGTTCAGTGGGTGGGGAGACGAGGGAACCCCTTAACAGTCAGAGATCCGCGAATTTCTTATGATGCGGTTGGCTGGATTAGCAGATTTATTTAAGGAACTTTAGGTCTGCATAATATTACAGTGTCTTTTTTCTGAGGGATCTTTTTTGTGGTCTGTTGACCCGACGCCACAGTCAGGCGTGCTTGCACTTCAGTAAAAGACGAGCGAGGAATGTGCTGCTCGGCGTCTTCGATCCTTTTTTGCTTCTTTCTGAGAATCGTTGAGTTCCTTGCGGCGAGGGTTATCGACCAAAAACTCTTGACTGACGTTGCTGAAAGAAGAACGCAGTAATAGACGTGCTGACATCGGCGAAAAACGCGAGGCAACTGTTCGATCAAAGGAAGTCTTCAACAAATTTCTTGATGCCTAAGAATAGAGATGACCCTTATCGCCTCTTATCCCTTCCCCTCTCCTTTGAAAAATAAAGCACCGTTTCGATGAAGCGAACAGACAGAGGTGAGCGTGAGAATCCTTTCGTGGGTGCGGGCTAGGCTGTGAAAGAAAGAAGGAAGGGATGCTAGGAGATTGTGAAGGAAGAGGAAGAGAGAGAGGACGAATGGACGAACATATAGAAAGAGATGGACTTACACATTCTCTTCCCCCCCCCACTCCCTGTGTCCCTGTCGCATATTAACGCAAAGTGAGACACAGCGGACAATTGCGTCATGTCCAGCTACTTTTGTCGTGAGTCTATGAGGTAGCTGTCAGCGAGCAGATGAAGGCTTGATTACCTCGTCTGCACAGCGGGCAGCCTGGCTGGTCGACAACACGCAGACTGTGGCCCGGATGCATGACCTGAAGTTATCTTTATTCTCGGGCTATACTGAGTAATAAATTTTCCTGCCGTTTGAGTGCTGCGGCGTCCCCAGCCACTGAGCTAAACTGAAAGCAAGACAGAATATTCGAAGAATATAATTATCAGATTCGCAACTCCATACTTCGCACTTTTTTCGCAGATGAAAGTTTGCTGTGACTTAGCCATTGTCCTGGGCAAGAGTACAGCCTAGTTGATTGCAGACATGTTCAGGGTATCTGCATGGGAAAAGGGACGATGGGACCCTAGGAAAAAGTGGGGGACAGTTCGAGCTGTGATGAGAGAGACGCTGGCAGGCACAGCTACGTTCGTCACCCGCGCGCCTGAGCAACTGCCGTGTTTCGCTGGAAACGCGCCGCGGTGTATCGAAAAATAGCGCAGACGACCAGGGACAGGCAACCATCGGCGCGCTGTTCTGGCGGGGCAATTTCCCAGCTGCCCACGTTCGTCTCGAGTGATTGGCAACGCACCGGCAATATTTTCAGTTCCAGAGAATTTTGGTTAAGGCACGCTGCATCTGGCGCTGTTTTCAGGCTTGTGCTTGGCAGCATGGCTCCGGCCTGCCCGTGTCCCTGTGCTGCAAAAGAGCGGATTACACAATAGCTGCTGCGGCTGACTTACGCCTACTGTTGTTTTCTCTCCCGTTACTGTCACGGCTTGATGCTCATTGATCTACCAGGCGAGAAAGCTCATCTCTCTGGCCACAGCTGCTCTTGAAAAGCACCGCTCCTGTTAGCTGACAGGTAGGACCCACGCCTTCTCGACGTTTTTTTGTTTTAATTCTCTGGTAGTTATTTTCGTGTTTCGCAGCAAACACGTTTTCATCTTGGAGATCAATCTCAGATCTGAAGAGAGTAGACAGTGCTCTGTCGACTGACAACATTGCCCTCCGAAGTTTTATTTCGTTATTGTGTGTGTAGTCGCTAGCTGTAATCAAAAATCTGTTACTAAAAATCTTGACGGCATTAAATTAAGCAAGTCTCCATGAAGCATTATTCCGATGATAACTGTTTTACACGCATGGGTTGAAGTACTAACATTGTGAACAACTCTGTTTTGCATTCGGGAAGCAAGCAGCGTTTGGACATTTCGAGTTTGACATCTGACTGCACGCGCTGAACGCAAAACACGAGCTATATAAGTAGCATCAACAGTTTCTGAGGTTCTCTCGTGTAAATAATTTATGTCGCTTTGGGTATTAGTTACTTCCTTTGTCAGAATATTAATTCTCTGTCTTGAAAAGGTTAAGGATTATCTCATAAAGGGTGTCACACACCACTCGACCACCTACCTTACTCTCACCAAGCGACCAACGGCGTATAGGCGTGTTCTTGCGCGCGGCTCCGCACAAACACAAGACAACGAGACGTTTCAGTTTTTCGAAAAAGGACCCGGCCGTATTTAGCTACTCGCTCGCACAAAATTCATCTCTTTCATCTAAACAATCTCCTAAATCAGTTAATCTCCTAAACACTCACTGGTCTAACAACGTACTATTCACTAAGTTTTCCAAGGTTATCACTCTCCTACTGTCTCGAGTAATTTCCCACAAAATGATGTTAAAATTTGTCAAAGTATGGGTCTACGAGAGATTTCAAAGTCTCACACAGACTTATTACCAAACCACAGTTAGTATCTCCAAGGATACCAAGTATTTGCCACAAATACTATTCGTCGTAATTCACAAATGATATCAAGGTTTCTTCAGACAGACCTACTGGTCATCGTAATCCACAGAGGATAATTAACTAAGTTCCGTCACACAGACCTACTCTTCACCGTGATTCACAAAAGATATCAAAATATCGTCACATAGACTTGCTGTTCATCAGAATCTTCACAGGGTATCAAAATGGCGTCACGTAGACTTAATGTTCAAAGTTGCGTCACACAGACATAATGTTCATCAGAATCCACAAGGGATATCAAAGTGGCGTCACAGAACTTACTATCACCGAGTGTCTATCTCCGAAGGATCTCAACACAAGCTCCCGCAACAGATCTCTCACTTGGGGAAAAATCTTCTCTCCTTCACTCTAGCGGTAGTGCGGTACGAACTGTTCGCTGGAGCTGTCAGTCACAACATAGGTCACACGCACTGAAGTCACCGCGGTCGTGTCACAGCACGTCCACCTCTGGGGGGGGGGGGAGGGTTACGTCACTGCTCAGGAGGCGCTGACTAGCCTCGGAACATACAAAACAAAAACCCTACGAGCACACACTACTATAGTATCATACTTTCACAAAATACACATTATTACAAAAATATAGGAAAACTCCCATGGAGTGTTTGGCCTACCTCCTGTCTGGGCAGAGGGTTTGTACACAAAAATCAGGCCACACTCTCTCAGCCTTCCAGCGCCGATGAAGGGCTCTGCTCGGGTGTCTGGGCACTCGCAGAAAAGTCCGTCCGTCACGGTCCCTTCAGATCGTCGGCACCACACTCTCAGCGTCGATCGTCCACTGACTCTCAAACACTGCGCGCGTCTTGTCCTACTCCCGCTGGTTGACCGTCTCTCAGTGATCTAAAAATAGCGCTTAGTAATACAACAGGAAGTACTTGAAACGCTCAAAGTAACCGTATGCAGACGCATGCGAGCAAGGGAGCTTACCGTACCCAAACATGTAGCAAAGAGGGGGTCGAAAGAAAGGGACCGTGCAGATCCCTTTCTTATATTAGTACCAGCTCACACTAAGTGACTAACTAACTCACTCGTTGGTTTCGTGGCCCGTTTCCGCGAGAAAGGGAATAATTGTTGTTTAAATTGGCGTTCGTTCCTGTTATCTCAACCCGCCTTCCCGTCCTCTTCATACACTCGCAGACCGGAGGTTGTCGATAACCGCCTTCCCTCCCCACCCCGCGCCCCGGCTACAGTTTATTTGCACGTAGCAGCTGTCTGCATGGTTAAGCCAGGGTTCAGTGTCTAGAGACGCAGCAGCCGACTGAACAAGCGAGAAAGTTCTGACGATACGAGTCACAACCACCGTGTGCTGGCATCCTGCTGGCGTAAACCTACTCCGACACACCTTCAGACGTGTCCTGTGTTCTAGACAGATGGATAAACCACTTTGCCTTTCTGCTCGCGGTCGGCACAGAATTCATTAGACTGTGTACCCAGGTTTGCTGAGCGAAACTGGCAGAGGAGGGAAAAGGCAATCTAAAATATATTGAAGGAGGTAGTATCTGAGCATCATTGCAGTTCAGGCAAACATGCACCCTGACGCGCGCGCGCACACACACACACGAACACACACGCGCGCACACACACACACACCAGAGGGTGAGCGAGAGCGTCAGTTTTTGGTCTGTGACGGGCAGTAAGTTCTGACTTCACTAGTGGAACTGCAAGATGGAATTGTTACCCTGCTCTTGGGTGTAATTTCTGCAACACCATCCTTCGGTGGCCGGATCTGATCCCCCCCTTGCATCACGCGGCCAGCCCGGTCGATATGAAGGAGCCGGATCTGTTAAAACAATTACCGCATGGAAGGGTTAAAAAAGGAGGTTTTCACCTTCCTGTTCGTGTGATCGTCTTGTTGCTGTTGGAGACTGGCTGAGCTGGGATGCACGACGGTACACGATCGAGGTGTGTGGATCAGTGTTCGTGTACGTCAGAGGTCCCACCGGGGTCTTTCTGTATGCCTCGTTCACACCAGCGTTTTGTGCCGACCGTTACACGCCTGAAGTCACGCGCGCCACACACGCACACACACGCACGCACGCACACATCTGTTTCAACTGCGAACCGACAGCATAAATAATTATTATAGCCAAGCGTGGCACCAGAAAACACGGCAACAGATTAGTTCATGCTCCGCATCACCGGACTGTGCTTCTTACAGCAGACAAGCGCGTAGGACCCTGTAATGCAGCGATTGTCGGATGCTGGCAACAACTCATGTCTGCCTGCAATCAGGATTGTTTTCTTTTACTTCTAAAAAGCGCGGGGATATCGAGCAGAAATACACAAGAGAGTGGAAGCCGGTTCACCTGCGTTAGAGCGCGTCAGGCAGCAGTCTGTCGACTGACGCAAGGTACGACACACGTGCTGTAACGAGAATGCGGAAGATGTAGAACAACTTCATCAGAAAATTCGCCACCAGTCGTTCATGCTGGGTCGTGGTCTGAGACTGTGCTAATTGCGTCTCTACTCTTATTCCTTTTTTGCTTTGCACTACAGTGGCAGTCGTCAGCATTGAGCTTTGCTTGCAGAGCGCGGTAATCATTGAGCTAAGAATATAATTGAAAGCTTGTGATTTTTGCGGCTCGTGGCGTCTAGCCAACCATGACAAAGCGCGACTTTGCTGCCCTCGACACGAGCCGCGCTCAGAGGAACGAGGGAGGTGGCCGGGCGAGAGGCGAAGGTAACCCGCCCCCCCCCCCAGCCTTTCCCGGTTAATCCCAACACCCTGAACAGGTAGCGGGGGGGGGGGGTGTAAACCACCCTCCCGTCTGAACCCACCACCCCGAACGGATGGACAGCCCATTTGCGACCTCCTGGTAAAGCCGAGTACATCCAGCCTCCTGGGGTAGCTACTGTAGCCGAGTACGACAATTATCCGCGACGTGGACTCAGCCAGCCAGCTGCTGCTGCCGACGCAACTCTTGTCAGGGGCAACTCGTGTCCGAGAGGAACTTGGAAAGTCATCGGATCGTTCTTAGGACCTGGAGCTGAGAGATGTGGGATCTGCGGTATTTTCGTCCAGCATCGTGAATCAGTGAGTGTACGTACCGTGTAGAGAATTAGCCGACACGATTGTAACTCGAAGATAGTTGTGAGGAACTAGCTGTGAACAGTCGGTTACAAACTCCTTCAGTAACTTCCAAAAGTATACACCATAACTGTCGTTTAGTTCGTCCAGTCGGGAATAGTTAGGTATAGTGAAAATACTTTTAACCAATGTGACTATCGGTTGATCGTGCTGAAACTAAAGACGTCTGTGTGACGTCGTTGTAGAGATTTTCCACCCTTGTACGGAGGACGGACAATTCCTTTAGTAAAGAGTATAGTTTTCCCTTGTTTGGCCGAGGTGAACTATCGTTATCGTAGTCTTCATTTATCATCCTGTAAACAGTGTGTGCGTGTAGATACGTGTTGCACGTCGCTGTGATGAGTACACGAGAGTGAGAGTGGTTCTTCTATAATCTATATGTGTTGGTAGTCGAGCAGGGGAGCATTAGTCGTTGTAACTGTAGTATAAATTGTGTAGTATTTTTATTTCTGCCCTGCTTTCATTGGGTTGTGTGTGTTGCAAGTAAGGGGGTGGGGGCTTGAGCCTGAACGTTTGAAGATTTAACACAAACATCTGGCAGCGTTAGGTCCCACTTCTTGACACGTATTTATGTTGTTGCGGTTCTAGTTAAAAAGCAGACTATTCAAAGCAAATCACAAACGTAACACCCCTAGATACATGACAGACCAAATATCACAACAAAGCTTACTTGTATTCAGGTACAGAAAACTGCAGTTATTGGAGGCACTGTATCGCCGTAATAAATAATTTATTACCGTATTTTAGTTATTTCTCTTGGGATAAATTTTAAAAATTTCCCACGGGGTATTGCCATATCAATTATTCGGAATACGGAATCTGATGGATGGCACATGCATAGAAAGTGCACTAAATGGCCGCACGAGATAGGCGACATATGTGTGTTGGAGTATGATAGACGGAATCGCTATGAAAGTCGATTTCGCAGAATATTTTTTGCATAGAACTTGAGACTGCCCTTAGAGTTGCAGTACTTTATGCTGGGGACGTAGAGGCTAATGGTTCACCGTGTATTTTATGTCCATCTTTTCTTGCCTGTACAACCCACCGCTGTAGCTAATGTTTATAGCAGGTAACAGTGGGAGAGATTTAATGCTAATCTTTCCTGCTTGTGCTGTTGTTGTCTTAAACTGTTTATGAATTGCATCTTCCACAATATCCCGAAAATCTCTTAAAATCAAGGGGTCGGGGAACCTTCCACTGAATCATAATCTGGCCCACAGGTACCTTCTGGCATTTTACTTTTCATAGGACACGTTGACGGGTCTATACCATATCGAGGTGGTGTACACTGTACATTTTCAGAAAGGCTGTTTTGAAAGATGTATGCTCCGAAAGGGTCAGATGTGTTTACTAGACAATAGGGTCTAACATTAGGATGTTTGTTTTTCTTTACTCTGAATACACGATGGCAGAGGAAGGTGAATTTTTTTTTTACAAATCCTTTGGCACACCATGCGTTTCGAATACAACCTGGTGTATTCTTGACGCGTGAAGGCCATCTTCGATCTAGTGAGGGATCACCTTTGACCTTATGTGATTAGACGTTCTGTACGAACCGTGTTTGTGTAATGCATTGGGGTGAGAAAGAAGATCGCATATGACACAGAGCGCCTCGCATCTAGAGGTGATACTGGTGCAGAAAACCGTACAGATATGCCGTTGATTATTTCACCGCCTTACCACTATACTGGTATTGTATCCCGGTATACTAGCCGTACAAGTAACCAAGGTTTCTAATAAACAAAACCTTCGTCGACTGTTCATATTTAAAGCCGCGCGGATGTGCGTATTAGCGGGCACGCTTTGGAGTGTCTAGGTGCACGAGAGAGAGAGAGACAGAGAATTTTAAAAGTAACGGGAGCCGCAACGATTTTTTAATTCGTCACGTGGCTGAGGGCGATAGCGCGCTTTTGATGAAAAACAAAAACGACACCGGAACCCTTTGATAAAAACATTTAAGGGCCGGTTTACGAGCTTCAAAGTTGATACTTTGAAATGCCTTGAAGCGTTTTTCAAGTCTTGAACCAGCTCGGAACCGGCACTGCTCAAGGTTTTGGGCGGATAGAATGGCTTTCTATTTTTCGAAACCTTGAAACCTTGCCATGCAGCCACTACCATGAACATCAGGGCAAATGATCTCAGCTACGGGGTCAAGGCGACTGTGTGGTCGCGCATGTCAACTCTGGTGCCTTCGATCTTTACTTTGCTTTGAAAGCCTCTTAAACCTGGAAACCGGCCTTTACGGATCCCGATCATTTTGCCAAGCAGTTAGCAGACTTGGCACGTCTCTTTTAATGTCGTATTTTTTATAACTATTTAACAAGACCTGTACCGGTGTATCATGCTGTTTTCTGACCGAAACGGTATTAACTGTTATTTTTCTAATCCCACTGTCCTTTATGTTCATGCTCATGTTCATTGTCAAGATAGCGACGCAGATATGGCTAGCCGACAATCCACGAGATGCCCGGAGTGTCGTTTGAGGGGATTTAAAGGTAACTACGGGACAAAGTCCATGGGGACTACAGTTGCCACACCACCATCAGTTTAGGATCACACCTTGTGTGAGTCACTTGCTGACACTCGACATCGTGTTGTTGATCTCTGGCATCCTGGACAACCTGTTTCACGAAACCAATGTTTGGTATTATGCCGCATGATGCATTCGACATCTGGTTGTCATACGTAAAAGCCATCGTAAGGCATATTTTCTCTCCGAATTTCAAGCGTACTTTGTCTGAAAAGGGTAGGGCCACTCGTGCGACGCGGCCCTGTGCGTTCGGATCTACTTCCCACATAAATAGAAAGATGAGAGGTGAAGGATGTCCCATGACCTTTTTAGGTCGTAGGGCAGTGACTTGCTGAAGGTCCCCGCATTTCTATGGGCAAGAGTCGTGAGGGCGGTACCCGTCTCCTCTCCCTCGCTGCCTGATCTTGTATAACCCCTGGGATGAGGTGTCCACTTGCTGCTGGGTGAACTGGGAGAAGTGTGTTGCGGCACACGGGTTTCGAACCAGCCTGCAGGGCAGCCCTTCATGGTTCGGAGGCCTGCGCTCTAACCACTCGGCCATCCACTTCCGTCACAAGTGCACGTTGGCGTAAAATACACAGGGAGGACGCACCTTCCAGCCGCTCTTATGATGCCAAGCGCGGATACGAATGCCCATACCACCCATCCCAGAGGTGAGTTGTATGGGCGTTCGTACCTCCACCCCACACGTAACAGTGCACGTAAAATGCGCAGGACGAACAGAACTTACGACCACTTTTACGACCGGAAGTGCAGATACGAACTCTCATGCAACTCAGCCCTAGCTTGCTGGATAGGTGGGGTGGGGGGGGGCACCTGTCCTGCGCGTAGGTCGTTTGAGGAGTGTTTCAGTCAGGTGGGAAGGCTGTACAGTGGAACTCCGGGGCCAACCCAGTCCGTATCTCTAAGCCCGCTGTTTTAGACGTGTAGCCCTACCGATCAAACATTTAGTACGGCCTCTGTGGCACGTGCTGTCTCCAGACAAACAGGTATGTAGTTCTTTTGATAACGACTGCATTAGGACCTAACGTCATATTCTTTCTCGTGACTCATGAGAGTGGTTCTCAGTTTTCAACTTTGATTCGTGTATCTTTGGTTTTGTACTTCTCTAAAGAAACTAGTTACCATCTCTATTAAGGCGGTGATTTCTCATGTGCGAGAAGGTCAGGTCAAAGGGACTAACGTCGTGATGCTGATAAGCGTGCGTTCTGCCCCCACTCCCCCCCCCCCACACACACACACAAAAAAAGCCCTTTCTATTTCCGGTACACGAGAAGGCGCTGCACGTATAGTCTTTATCAACAGACATAAATCCCTCCTCCGACAGCCAGATTAACCGGTGGCACCAGTAGGGCGAGTCAGTTCAGTGGTGCAGTTGGTTGATTTTGCACGTTAATGTAGCTTTTTGTTTTCAATTATCATCATCAACAATAATAGCTACTACACTACTACAGCATCTGCTACAGCTTGTCGGTTAATCAAAATTTCTGACATTTGTTTTAATCCTAAGCGGGGTCTCCCTCCCCATTTTACCAGTATATCTCCCGTGTGTGTGTGTCTGCGCGCGCGCGCATGATGTATTTAATATTCGCGTACTTTCACATTAAATACACCAATTCCGGTCATTGGATGCTATCTTGTGCTCTGTCAGCTGCAAGCTGCAGTCAGAGACATCTTGACCTAGCGCATTGTCACGAGGCGAGCGGCGCGAGATGTGTGGATCTGTGCCTTATCGACCTTTCTGATCTGATTTAGTGGGTCGGAAACCTACCCGGCAAGCAGATCCTGGTTCAAACCTGGGGCACTTACACTTTTAGTGGTGGTGGTGAAGGTGGTGGTGGTGGTGGTGGTGAAGGTGGTGGTGGTGGTGGTGGTGGTGGTGGTGGTGGTGGTGGTGGTGGTGGTGGTGGTGGTGTCATCGCCGTCATTGTGGTAGTTGTTTCGATATCTGTTTCCCTGTTCTAAGCGGAAAACTTTCTCCGACATTTTCAAATTGTTTGATTGGTAACAGACTCTTAACAGGCGGTCAGAATTCTACCAGTTAATAGTGCATACAAATATTTCGGAAAAATGCCCCGAGACGGTACTTGAACCCATTGCTTGACAGCACTTAATCACGTGGGAGAGAGAAGCTCGTCGCTGTTTCCATCCTTCGTGTGATGCTCTTGTTGTGTACTTTTTCTGGACGTGAACTTGCTGTATGCGGACCGCAGGCGGATGCAGCTCGTACGATTTCGTGCTGATATTTCCCCACCGCAAATCCTGCTGCTGAGTCCTGAGGGTCTAGTCACACTTCTGTCATGATTTCTGAGGAAAGTTGACAAAACAAAAAGGCAATCTTCTAAATCCGAACCTCCACTTGTCATGCTTGCTTCCTCATAGAAATGTACGCGTTCCAACTACTCACAGAATTGTCAGTGAGGATTCCAGCGCTTGTGAGGAAACTGATGACGTGACGTTACGTCTTGAACGTCTGAAAGACTTTGAGGAAAGTGAAAATAGATCTTTGGCGGTGAGTATCTATCATTCACCTTTCGATCGATTGTTTGTTGGCTAGTTGGACGGCCGGTCTTTCTGTCTGTTAGTCGCTCGATCTTTCTGCCGTTCAGTCTGCCAGTCCGCCAGTCTCAGTGTCATCCTATCCTTGTGCCAGTGCTACCTTCGGTCATTCTGTTTTTCAGTCTCTCTGCAGCTGCTTGTCTGTTTCTTTCACTCCGAAGTTTCATCGTTCCACCTGTATTTGTTCCACATTTATGTAAAACTTAACATTAACCCTTTTTTTTCACCTGTCCTACCGTACAAGTCACCATAAATTTTACTTGCTGAGCATGGAACGTGCCCTACACTTGCTCACCGTCCCTTATACTTTCCTATCCTGTTTCCAACAAGTTCATTATTTTCACAATGTGGCCTCTTGGACATTGGCGCTGGGTTTTTTTAAATAATTTTATTTAATTCATACAACAATGTACTGCAACATTAGTTTGAAAGCAAACGAGAAACCTTAAAAAGTTATATTGTTTAGTTTGGGTTTCTTCAGCAGTCGCTATAGGCTTTGGTGGGGGCAGAGTTCTGTAGAGTGCACACCTTTAAATGGGAGACAACCTACTGCAGCACGGAGCTAATAAGCGAGGTTAGCTCCTGTGATGTGCAGGTTGGCGAGCCAGCTGACATCAATCGGCCTTTTTGATGGTGTTTAATTTTGTTTGTTGTTGTTACGTAGGGGCAGTAACTGAACAGTATGATATAGATAAGGAACTGTAACGTGTGTCCCTTTCAAGACTCCATGAAATGACATCGCGCAATTATGCGTGCACGCAAAGAGTAAAACACAATTTGGAGTAAACAGGCTTCCGGTCGTGCGGCCTTACGAGTGGAGCACTTCATTGCACTGGGTGATGGTGCACATCATTGCTGTCGTATTTTTAGTTTTGAGAGTTCACTGGTACCGCGGCTGCCGACTGCTGTGTTCAAAGGGCGGCTAACTGGCGTCACAGAAAACATGCAGCTTGCGCAGCAGAGCTCTAGCTACACGCAATATCAGAGTACCCCCCCCCCACACACACACACACACACACCAAACACAAGCAAAACTTCTCCACGACATGTAAGCAAATACGCTTCCAACTGTGACACAAAAAGCCATGCCGTGCGGATTATGGCGTGGTAACATGTTTACTGCGTCTGTAGAAGTAATCCTGCAATTCTGCTGGTAAGAACACCCAGCAGAATAAATTTTAACTTTGTGGAGACGGGACAGCGCGTTTCTATCTGTTAAAGGGAGCAGGGGGTTGGAGAGCCTGGCTTTTCAGAATCTGATGGTCGCTTTGCTCACGTCGTGGGCTCGAGAAGCAACACCTACGCTAGCGACCTAAATACCAAGACGACGGCACGTAGACACAAGATTGTTTTTTAACGTAGATGCCCGACCGGTCTGCTGAGGGTGAAGTGACCTCGTCTCGGTAAATCCGTGTGGCGTCCTGCTGACCGTGAGTAGGTAAACTAGCAGAGTTGGCGCGTTTACCTATGGCGCGTTCACCTATGGCCCGTAAGTCACACATCAGCACAAGGCCATCCTCGTTCTGAGGATTTACACGGTCGAGATGCCGGAGGGATAAGACAAGCATAATGACACTACCGTAACGCTGGCCAAGCGCTCGCGTGTGCATGTGCATGATGTTGCATGCAAGTGTATGTGCATTTTTGCATACGCATGTGTGTTTGCTGAGTGAGTGAGTTAGTGAGGGAGGGAGTTTGGGAGGGGAGGGGTAGGTGGGGAGGGAGTGAAACCTGTGCATAGTTTTTATAGTATTTGTAGGTCCGTCTCATGGTTACAGTTCTTTTGGCACTTTAGTTTAATTAATCGACTTCCTTTTTGAAAAAAAGGGGGGGGGGACTAAGACAGCATCATATTCTCGAGACAGTGAGGCCGCGACGCGCAGCATGAATCCTCGACATAAATCTACGCGCAAGGTTGTAGAGTCTGCTTGTATCCTAATATCACTTGTCGACACTCTCGCGTGTCACTTTTCGACACTCTGTCGTGTGTCATCGAGAAACGATTGGTCAAATGAGCTGTTGGCATTTGTGCATGAACCGCGTGGAGGTGTCCTTGAACACGACTTACACGGTCGAGATGCCGGAGGGATAAGATAAGCATAATGACAACTTAATCATGAGAAATACGGGTAGATGATTACAACCAGACATCGAGAAATATTTGAAGAACTGTTTCGTTACACCAAATAAGTGTTGCACATCGCCAGTGTGCTGTAGCTTCTAGATGCTCACAGTAAACAAACTTTTATGCATGTCGTCATCTCAGTCCCGAGAAGCAGAAGGTAAGGTAAGCCAAGAAATTTGAGAGTTTTAGCGAATTCCCGCTTGTCATTTATAGTCGTGTCTGCTTGGGTGTCGCTGATGCTGTTGACAATCGCTTTACTTTTCTTGGAGCACCTCCATTCCATAACCCCCCGCTCGTTCTGCAAGCCTGTCTGTCATTTCCTGCAGTTCTTGGGTGTTGTCTTCTAGAAGATCGATGTGCACCGTATAGGTGCAGGTTGGAGATAACTCTTCCTGCTGTTGAGATGGTAGGTGTGTGTCTCAATCATGAACTTGCCGAAGAAGAGGTTGAAGAGGGCTTACAGCAAGCAACCTTGTCGGACCCCCACTTTGTTTGGGAAGAAGTCGTCTGCCTGGTCTTTTTTTAGAGCTGCAGCACTGCTGGAGTTTTCATACAGTGCTTCAATGGCTTGCACTAGGCCTTCGATGTTGAACGGATGAAGACAGTCATTGTAAACTAGTCCATCCGTTGGCCACAGAAAATACTTTTTTTTAAAACAACTTTGGATCGAATATTGATTATGCACACATTTTTGCACTAAAATCCCTGTGTGACGAGAAGATTTTTGGAGAGAGAAATTCTTCGTCGAAATGAGACTAATTGCTGACTGCACGCAGTTCGAGTAGCCCTTAGCGACTGCTGTCATTCGACTTGGTGGAGCCGTGTAAAACCCCTACTCACCAATCATATCACGTGTCTAACAACCCTACCTCCCCTTATACTTTGTGTTTGCGGCCCTGTACGTGCACCATTTTTGCCACTTCTGTCACATGTCTATCTCTTCCCCTCTTGTCATACTGGTGTCCGCAGACCTGCGGCGCCGTTATCACGTTTCTAACGACGCTTCTTTGTTCTGTGTCTGCAGACCTGTGGCGCCATGTCACGTGTCTTCAGGAGGGTGTCCAGCCTCGTTTTTCGCTTCAGCCGCAAGCCTCGCGCAGCAGACGACAGTGACGCCGACACCAAGGGCAAGGATCGCAAGTAGGAGCAGTTGTCTCTGTTGATAATGTTGTTGAAAATGTGCGGCGAACGGGCAAATTATGATTGCCGACAGCATTAAAAAAATGGCTGACTGACTGACTGATCGGGCGTGCGATCGACCAGTCCTAACTGATCAGTGATGGTAGCCATTTAGATCATTTTACAAGCTGCCTCTACGTCTAATTCTCATAAGCATAGTCCCTGTAAGCAGGGAGCAGTCATTCCTGAAAGTTTACCTCACTATACGTCTTGTATGTCATGCTGGGTGCTTATTCAAAGGGTTCACACCTCCCCGTCACTCTCCTTTCACTTGGGTTGTATGAGCATTTGTATGTGCACTTGCGGTCATAAGAAAGATCGCAAGGCCCATCTGCCCTGTGTATTTTACGTGTTTTTTTTTAAATACATAAATATTTTGTCACACTAAAAGAATATCATCACAGCAGACCAACGAGGGATGACAGTAATTGTAAATAGAGAACAAGATGCATGTATGTGTGGAACAAGCTATGGCCTTCGTCAGCGGATGTACTGTGCATGCCCGCGCAGTGAAGTGGTGCTCAGCGCGGGTGAGGACAACTCCCTACTTCCGGTCGCGCTGCTGTGCGGCGACAGGCCACTTAACGACCGACACTGATCTACTGTTCGTTTTTCACAGTGTAGCATGATCAGGATGATTAACTCGTAATAAGACGCACGGCCTGGCCTTTCATTCGCACGTGAAAAGCCCTGACGCTGTAGGGAGACTGTGCTGTGGTTGTGCCACTCCCAACACAACCCGACGATACTCGCTCGTTTGCACAAAGAGCCAATGGAGTCGACAGTTGAGAAGACCGTATAGTTGCTGTGCTGATGGACATGAAATTTGTTGCTGTTGTCGGGTGACCGCACAGAGGCCTGTTTTGTCTTGTTTACGACGCATCTTGCTGTCTAACATTGCCGTCCGTGGACTGCCCCCATCCTTAAACAGCCACCGGGGTCACCAAGCTGCGTGGACAAACTTCATGGAACGCAAGCGTCTTTCTCTTTCTGTCCGAAAGAGTTACGCGCCGTTAGTGTGTTGGGGTGTCCCGAGTCCCAAACTCTGGCTGATGTGGGCGGCGTGTTCAGTACAACTTGTGTCGCTGTCGTTTGTTGTCGCATTCCGTTCCCGAGGGAGTGCTTAACGCGCTCTCTGTGCACTGCCCGTCTGCTTTCACTGCGACACGCTCGGCAGAACGCCGGCCACACTGGGTGGGGGAGGCGTGGGCTGCAACTATGGAGAGGCGAGGCGCTTCGGACACTAAAGGGCGATCTTTTATCGATTACATTTTGAATTTGTTCTCACGGTAAGTGACATTTACCTTCCACTACCTGTTTGTGCTTCGGCGACAGACCGCTGTCCGTAGTTTCAACCTTAAAACGACAGCTAGCCATGCAGGTGACATTCGACAGTTGCCTCAGGGAAGGACAGATTTATGTATATTTTATGGAGCTTCGTGTCCCCGTTTTTACCTGTACCACGGAGTTTCACAAGGTGGCTGGACCAGAAATTGGATTTTTTTAAAATGGAAAAGCTATCTCTTGCTCCCTCGTCTGTTCCCTTGCGTGCTCACCGGCACTTTAAAAACCAGTTCGCACATAATTTCTCATTCATTCAGTCAGTTAGTCACATAGATAGAGCTGTTAATAAAAATAAAATTAATTAATTTGGAATTAAGGTTAGGAGAAAAAAGTATATGTTTCCTGTTGCGGATGTTATTTACATCTCCTCTGACTCTGCCACTAAAGCATTCGCTAGGATTGGCAGCGAAACTAATTTTAGGTCAAAGGAGGTCAGCCTGTCCTGCCATGTTAGCAGCTTGCTACACGCTGAGGGTACAAGGGAAACATTCAACCACAGAGATAGTTATTATATTCCCAGGAAATAATTCGTATCTCTGTGCGTCAAATCCGCCTGCTACATGCATAACAGCATGGAATTCATCCTCCCCGCCTGAAAGTTTTTGTTTCCGTCTGAGATCCCTTGCTGTGCCTCAGAGACTTGCATGGTTGCTCTGCGATACTTCCATGCGCTTTTCTGAAGATAATCTAAGGACGATGATTTGAAATGTAGTTAAAGCCGTGAAGTGGATCTTCTAAATTTTTTAATTGAAATAACAATACTAAATGCGCAGTCAGCTGAAGGAATATATTTTGGAAAAGATCTTTATAAGTAGAACATATTACTTATTACTTAAAACAATAAAACATATTTCTTATAATTATTGTTGTAATTTTCATCTGTTGTTGACCTGCAGGTCTTACGGTAAGGTAAAAATAACTCAGTGGGTTTTTTGCGTCACATCCGGCACAGCCTCATTCAGATGATGTCAGACTACTGAAAAGCGACATAGATATATATATCTCTGAAAGCGAAGAGCGAATTTTTGTTGGTCTTAGCTCATGCCCCAAGTCTGGGTCAGAAAGTACGCCAGACTACCGGCTGATGCACCGGTCATCAGTAGGCTTACAGGAGTGGAAATGTCGTTGTATGAGTCGATGTAGTGAAGCCAGAGTTGCCTTTCATGAGCGTTGCTACCCATTGTTCATACTTAAAGGTGCAAGTATGGTCTGCGCTACTGTAAAATACACGTCCTGCGCCC
>SMGT01001156.1:229855-253588 GCA_004794575.1 Lanistes nyassanus | reverse complement strand
GGGGGGGGGGGGTCAGCGTTATGATGTCACGTTCTGAAAGTCAATCCCGAGAGATTCCAAGAACTTTTCATCCGCGTTAGCCACGATCGTAAGTGAATAATGAGTTTCTTTGATCTTCATCTATACCATGCATTCATTGGTCGGTATTAAATGAAAGTATTGTCGCATCAACGTCAAGGATCCTTTTAAAAAAGAAGGGGCGTGAAATGTCGGAAGGAGAAACAGGATGAAAAGGATTTTTTAAGTGTGGAAAGAAATTAAGCTTGTATGGATAATATATTCAGAAATGCCTTCGTAGGCCTTAAGAAAGTTGAAGACATCAGAGTCTTCTGGAAAAGAAAGGGTAAGAGATGTCGGGAGGAGAAAGATAAGATGGGTTTATTTGTATGAAAAGCGATAAACCTTGTATCGATAATATATTCCGTTTAAATTTCAAACTATTTCACATTGTAACTCAAATTGTGTCTCCATTACGTTTTGCCAAAATTTGCCAAACAGCACACAGCGGATGTCTGTTCCTTTTCGTTTATTTAAAACGTTAAAAATGAATATAAAATAGAGAAATAAACAGGTGTGCTTTTATGTGACAGTACTTTCCTTGCCTATAAACGGCAACAGAAGAGTTTTTTGTGTGTGTGAAACAGAAAGCGGTTTCTGGCCCACTGTAAACCTGAGATCTTGTGAAAACTTTTTAAAAAATTGATTTCCCATAGACGAATTGTGCGAAACGGCCGCCTTTCTGCTAAATTCGTGCATTTGACGACTTGCAAATCACGTCTTAAGTCAGCAACGTAATTGCCACATGCAAGCACCGAGCAGAAAAGAATGGCGTACACACTCGCGGAAGTCCCCAGCAGGGGAGATCAGCATGCTTTGTCACGGAACAAGCGGCAGTACAGTTCCGATCGACCGGAGGTGCTTAAGAAAGGCTATAGCTGAGGCGGCAATAATGAATGCAAAGCTGGGATGAGAATACATTGAAAACTTTTTAACGCAGGAAATACCAGGACTGGCTGGAGGTCAAAGGCCGTGACTTCACACAGACGTGCGTCACAGTCGAAAATTCCGATTCAGTATATGCCAACCTGGCCTACTAGATCTGAGAAATTTATCCAAAATAAACTGCATATTTGCCTGGAGCTGTTGTTTTTGTTTTTGTTGTTGCTGCTGCTGCTGATTTGGGAAGGAAAATGTTTCAACCCCGCGGTGATTTCACTATATGGGGGACGGGATAGTGGACTTGGGGAAGGTAGAGGGGAGGTAAGGGGACCTTGGTGTGGTGGTCTGCACTGGTGGTGGCTCCCTGAAGTCACTGCTGGTGGGAGGTGGCTGTATGTGGGGCCTGGAGCTGCACACTACCTGGTACTTGAATACTGACCAGCTGGAATCTTTCTGAAAGTAAAGTAAAAGTTAGGACTATGACGTCGAAAGAGTACTGTAGGATTTTTAATACTGCTCCACTGCGTGTTTGCCGGAGTGTTTTCATTTTCCTGTTAAGCCATCCGACACATTTATTTTTTCCCTTTCTGATTGTCAGGTTTTAGTTCATTATCAGCTCCTCTGCTTACCATTGTTCCCTGCAAGGAACTATCGCGCTTTAATAATTTTCGAAGGTCAGTCTTATACGCTCGGTATTAATGAATACTTTCTTTCACAAGAGATGCTTCGTGGGGAGAGGGGGGATGACTTATTTCTGCTGACGCCAGCACGGTGCCCTTGTCCTTGGCCGGCCGGTACCCGTCAACGAGGTTCCACCATTCACTAGGGAAGACAGCGCGCGCTGGGCCAAGGATCGATACTTCTCGTGCGTACACCCCTCGCGACTTTTCATTATTCATGAGTCGCTTGCTTCCACATCCTTTCGCGAGTGCAAGTCTGCTGGCTTCTTCACGTGTCGCGCGGGCTGTCGTCGCAGACTATGCACAGGTACCTGACTGGTGTTGGCTGCAGCTGTCAGATGAACATCGCAGACTCTGTCAAGGGGATATCAGCGGCTGTATTCACTTTTCCTGCCACCAGCTGCTTAACTGCCGAACACGAGACAAGCAGAGCTGACGAGTCACACTCTGGATCCATCTGCTTTGGGGAGGACTTGTTTGTTGAATTGCGTGAACTTTAAAGGGACTGGCGAGAGCAGAGCTGGCTTTTATTTAGAAGCGTGGTATTTTAAAGGTCTGCCATATGTCTCTGACATTATCTGGCGGAGGTCGGCCGATCGACTTACAGCAGTATCGTCAAGCCAGAGCTTTTTCCTTGATGATGGACACGGTGCCTATGAGGGCCTTGCTGTCACCTGTCAAGACTTTCACGCGGTCCAGAAGGAGGCACTGCGACGACAACTTTGATGTCAGCACAAACAGCACCAAAGACGACAAGGACTTTTTTAACTGCTGCTGCAATGGAGCCCAGGTGGTCAGGTGCGGTGCCGGTGAACGCAGCTTTGCGTTCGATGTGGACGTGAACGTGAAGTCCTTCGCGCCTGACTCGGGCTTCCTGCTGTCGCCTGTGAACTCCGCGGGGCGGCGCCCCAGGTGCCACTCGGAGTCCCGGATGGCGGACGTTGCGTACGACTGCTACCTGTCCAAGTCGTGCGTCTTCCTCCTGCACCACCCGTCGGTCCTCAGCCTGTGCCGCCTGCGCAAGAAGCTGGCCAGTTCGGACCAGCGCTGGATGGAGGACTTCCTCGACAACCGCGGCCTCGAGCTGCTGTTCGAGTGCCTGGGAGCTCTGTCCAGCCAGGGCGGCGGCTTCCAGGAGCTGGTCATCAGGCTGGAGTGCATCCTTTGCATCCGCACGTGCGTCAACTCGCGCATCGGTCTCGAGTGTGTCGTTTCCAGTGGCACGTACGCGCCGAAATTTGCTCTAGGTATGTGCAGGAGGCTTTCTGTGTGTGTGACTAGCCAGTTTCCTTCACTCCAGTGTGTTCGAAAATCTTTGCTGCCTCCCTCTGCCTCTCTTCTCACTCCCTCTCTCCTCTCTTCCTCTCTTCTCTCTATTCCCTCCCTCTCTCTCTCTCTCTCTCTCTCCCTCTCTCTCTCTCTCTCTCTGACTAGTGTTCACGGTCGCTGGCTAAGTCGAGGAGAGTTTGTTTCTTGTCCAGCCAACGGCATTTTTTCCTGGGTGCCTCCAGCTTTTGTCTTCTTTGTTCCCAGCGTCGTTTGCTGACTGTCCAGTACCTTTCCTTTGCTTTGTTATCAGTGTCTTGTGGTATCTGTTTGATTTGTTATCAGTGTCTTGTGGTATCTGTTTGATTTGTTATCAGTGTCTTGTGGTATCTGTTTGATTTGTTATCAGTGTCTTGTGGTATCTGTATCTGACCAAAGTGACTGTTAGGCTTCTATTCTTCTGATTGTCTGCCAGCGTTTGTTTGATTCTTCTTCTTTTCTGTAACTAACCCTCTTTTTTAGTCTCCTCTGTTAACGTTAATGACCCAAAGTACATTTACCCTGGGGTAGACCATTTAGAGTGATGTCACAACAAAAAAAGCGCGAATGTAAGGAGTTTTGTGGCAGCTCTTGTTCCGCCCTGTCTAAATATGATTCATGCTGTCTGGTTCTCGAAAGTGAATGTTTTACTTGAACTCCACCTTTCAAAAGTGCAATAATATAAAGGATTTACATGTGGAAAGAATCAGCGCAGTGTGTCTTTGTTCTGTGATCTGCGTCGTCAAGATCTCCTCGAATTATCAGACCAGTTATTATTTTATTCTCAATGGTCACATTGACATGAAAGCCTGATGGCTCTGGTTAACTGTTTTAGTGGGGCAGACGGAGGGGTTGGGCAGGTCGCGTGACGAAGGCTGAACTGGACGTGTCTGAGCAGATGCTGCTAGTCCGTGATCGTTCTCGTCACATTATTTTGGGATCCCTCCCCTCCCCTTCCACCCCCTCCCCTTCCCTCCGCCTCCCTCCGCCGTCCTATTTATGAGTCTCTTCGCCAGAACACCGTGTGTCTACACTTTACAGGACTTCATAAAAAGGTTCCAGCTAACAGCCGTCATACGCACTGTGATTTCATATCCATAAATCGATATCCCACAAAACGTTTCTGTCATACAGAGTCCAGTGCGACAAACGGTAAGGCTCTTGGGTGTGGTATACTTAACGTATCCTAGCAACCCATAAAAGTGTGTGGATTTGGCATGCGAGCAACGATGGCGCCTTTACTTTCTGACCAAGTTTGGATCGAGGTCTGGAACCGAAGATCGTGTGAGCGTTGAAACCGTGACTGGAATATACTGGCAGAGACTGCACACTTTTTTGCTGATCGTTGAAACAGTGCTTCGAATATATTACAAGAAGCTATACACCTATTGCTGATCTCAGTGCACGGCTAGATGAAGAGAACTATAACTTTTCCGTACTGTGTTGTCATTTGTTATTGTCTTTTTATGGATGCTTAAAAAAATTCGGGATATGCGATGTATAGGAAGGACAAGATCTAGCACTTTTCACCATGTAACACTAACATGAGATCATGACATTGGCTAGCGTTGGCTGAACGGCGGGGGGGGGGGGGGGGAGGAGGATGGCGGATTTAAGGGAATCACGTAATATTTACTCTCTATATAATTAGAAAAAAATCAGCGAGACAGAATAGACGAGTAACGAATGCAGAGAGGTTTAAAGGATGATCGAGACACTTGTTTTTGTAAGCCATGCACTTGGCTCAGATCAAACGAGAAAGACAAGGAAAACGCACCCACATTTTTTTCCTTGCGAACTTCAGAGACGCCGTGCATTAAGTAGAACGCTTGGTAGACACAGCACGATGGACGTCTTTCTACGTCAGAGGAATTATCGAACCAGGCTGGTTTTGTCGAACACTAACATTCAGATCGTGCTTTCCTATGTCTCGGTAAACTTTCAAGTCTGGGATGGAATGAATGTGGGTTTATTATCTGCTCTTCTGTTCATAGGTTCATAAGCACCAAAGTCGTAAGACTCGTTCATTCTGTGTGTTTTCAGTACACTTTTATGTACGGGAAGAAAAGTATGATTAACCATGAAAGCCAACCCCGGCCTGACTTGCATGTGCGTTCGTAACCCCATGACCGCTTCTAACTGCGGTCGTAACTTTACGAATGCTCAGAGCACAGAGCAGGCGTAAAGTTGCTACAATGCGCTTGCGCGACCTTTAACTTCTAAGTCCCATAGCAACTGCTTACGTAATTGTGCCGTTTGCACCTGCATAGAGAGGATGGGAGCTGTTTCGGGAGATTACATTTCAATAAATAATTTATTAATTTGAAGATGAAAAAGAGTTCTAAACATGTATTCCACACTTTAAAAAATTGTTTGTCAGACTAAATCGCCTAAATCCTTCGTTTGCAATGTCGATGCCAAACCCAATGGAGCTTTCGTTTCTAGTCATGCTGACTTAACAGTCTTTATAATTCTGCCAGATGAACGAAGACGACACAGTGACTTTCCTTTTAATCATTGGAAGGATTATCGCTTCTAACACCTCCATACCTTAGAAATATTTTTCAGCCTGAAATATCCCTGCTGTTGCAGAAGAGATGCCACCGCTATACAACCCGGCATCGGGTGTCTGTGTACAGCAACAGCCACGGGATCTGAGATGGTGAAACGCACAGCAATAAAAATCCGCATTATTTCTTGAATTAGCACATTCGCTTACTTTGTTACGTAATCTCTGCATGTGAATGGAGTCTCCTTGGCTACGGGAAAACATTTTCTCGCTCTTTTGTTGCCACGTTCAGGTGTGAACGTGTCAGAGTAATTTTTCCATGCTGCTGTTGTTGTTCACAGTATTTACATTTCCAGTTTCTACATTAAAGCACGCTATATATCATCGCAAGCTCGTTTCCGTCAGGTCATTTTTGGGCTAAATGTTTCAGATTGCTTCTAGTCCGTGTTGGGCCTCCACCCTAACTTCCACACCTTAACATCGCGTCATGCTTCCTTTTTATCATCATCGAGCTGTTGTGATCCGTCCGCATCACACAGTATGACTGGAATCTTGGATGTAGACCGAGTGCTGCAGAAGCCGCTTCTTTGACATATTTGTGAACAGTCTTGTCTGTTGCAACAGCGGAGTGTTTTGCGAAAGTCGCGGGGATTTGTTGTCGCATTTGAGCGGACCAAGTGGGTCTTTGAAGACGGTGAATTCCCAATGAACGACAAGATGGACACATGTACATTCTCCTGTTAGAGCTCTCGAACGTTGCTTCCACAAAGCGATGTTCTTCATTCTTTACACACGAAAATGATATCCCAAAGGAGAGAGAGGTATGGGAGAGGGAGAGACAGCTACGCAGTTATAATGCTCTACCAAAACCGTCTTGTCTTAAAACTATTTCGGGATTAAAAGAACTCTTGCATTCTTTCACCTCCACGCCTTGCTACTCAGCTTTGTATCAGAAACCTTTTTTTTATTCAAAGCTAAGTGATTTATTCTTGCATCTAACGACCTTCTCCCCAAAGGTCAGCTATGTGTCTGAGTGCATTTGTTGTCACAACTGGTTTCAGAGGAATGCTGCGTGGATTTCTGAACTTGTTTTTTCATAGTCTGTATAAAATCATTTCACCTGAAATGCTGTGACATTCCAGTGTACTGCTATACCTTAGTTAAGCATAGCCTGCAATGAATTGTAATCCACCTACTGAATGTATGTCTGTGTATGCGTCACGAAGTTTTGTATGTCTACGTACAACTACTTTGCAAAATGAAACGTGGGTGGAATTAATACTAACATAGGCCCGAACTGAAGCAAGAAATGTTGTCCATATCGATCGGAGCTACTATCTTGAAGAGTGCCGTTAGAGTTCATGAACAGCAGTACTACAGAACTTTCCTTCCGCCTGACAAGTAAGGACTGGTATAGGTTCTAGAAATGTAGCAATTCGCAGAGTTTAAAATAAATTGGTGTGAACATTACTTTGCTAAAAGGCGTCAATAACAGAAAGAGGATATTTCCAGTTTCTATGTCCAAAATAAATTTTTATGAATACTTTTTGGTTTGGTTTTACTATTTTTCTATCCTTCCCTCTCCATCTACTTCTTTCTCTCCGTTTAGAAAAGCCGGAAAATATTTAGCGGAAATAAAATCGAAAAAGAGATGGAAAAATAACACGCACGTGTAACCTTTCTTAAATTTAAAACAAGGGAACTGGACCAAGCTAAGACATGACAAAGACGAAGACAATCTACATGTTTTGGGGCACTACTCACTACTCACTACTCTTGTACTCACGTGTAACTGTCGTTCAAATTAATGTCATTAATCCACCTTAAAATGTAAAACAAGGGAACTGTACCAAGCTAGAAAGGGACAAAGACGAAGACAATCTACATGTTTCGGGGCACTACCCCTTCATCAGGACGACCCAAAAACGACGACAAAACGAAAAGGAAAAAGACTTATCTGCAGTAGATGTGGCGCGTAGGCTGCATAGCAGGAGAATTGCTATCTACATCTACTGCAGATAAGTCTTTTTCCTTTTCGTTTTGTCGTCGTTTTTGGGTCGTCCTGATGAAGGGGTAGTGCCCCGAAACATGTAGATTGTCTTCGTCTTTGTCCCTTTCTAGCTTGGTACAGTTCCCTTGTTTTACATTTTAATTTGGGCTTATCCTCCAAGCGGCAGTCACTTGTTTTTCTTTTATTAATCCACCTGCCAGTGTTTTGTCTTTCCACCGATGGAAATAACTGGGCCTTCAGCTGCTTGTGCTTTCCAACAAGTCAAGGGCCACGGTTCCCGTTGAGACTTGCCTGAAGGTGTTTCTGTTCGGATGCAGAGAGGCGTTAAAGGCTATTATTTTACCCCTGTACTTTGGTTTTTCTTTCACCCAGAATAGCTGGCACATGGAAAGGGAGGTCAGTTCAATTGATTTTCCACGACGTTCCATTGATTTTTTTTTCCTCACGTAGAACATAGCTCTCATTCTTTGTCTCTGAATTCGTGTTTGTTCATTTCCACTTTTTTTCCATTGTTAGAAACGATTCCAAATTAGAACAGTCGTCGGAACTTGGCTGCCTTTGTAGCCATTTTTAAAAAATCTTACCATGCGATAATTTTGGCTGTGAACAAATTCCTTGCAGGTGGAGGATAGGCGTGTGTGAAAGGATGGATCAATAGTGATTCCATGGTACAGATGCTGACATTGTTGTCTCTGGTTCTTTTCTGCTTTATCCGTGCCCTGTAAATCCGACTTCTGTGCATTTGTCAATCGCGTCTTTTCTTCCATTGGATCTTTCATCCTTTTCTTCCTCGTCTTTCATCGCATAGCGATTTTTGTTCCTGTTGTTGTCTTCCTGTGTGTTCTTGAATGTACAATCTTGGTCCCCTTTCCATGTTTGTGAGCGAGGCTCGGCGTATTGCATGTCTAAGCAACACACTACATTAACTCGGAATGTGTCGTGTCCGTTCAGACCCTGTTTATCCATATGTTCGTCCACATATTTTTCAGCCCTAGACACGACCAACGTGATGGTGAAGAAACAAGTCATAGAACTTCTCTCAGCCCTCTGCGTATATTCGTCAGACGGCCACAGACTTGCGTTGGAGGCGCTAGAGACCTATAAGGTACTAGACACCATCATGGAGTAATTTTACAGTTATATTGATATTACAATAATAGTGGTGTTGTTTCGGTTCTCCCCCTCCCCCACCCCATCCCATGAACTGGTTTGAACAGAAATAAAATCTGAAGAAACCTGTCGACCTTTCCGAAAGCCGAACAGAAACACACTAGCGAACTTTCGTTGAAACGAGCTAGAGGTGTGCATGAGGGAGCAAGGGCTATTGAAAGTAAAAGGACATCAGCAGTGGAAGTAAATAGGTTATTCTGATTGGCTGTAGCGGATGAGTGGCTGACTCGGCAGAGTGCCACAATATGCACCGTTTACTCTATTCCAGAGCCAGCTCGATTAAACGTGTTTCTGTGATCTTTTATTTATTTAAAGAATGATATCCAGTTTGATTCTTATGGGATTATGTAGACGCAAAGTAGAAACGCTTCCTTTTATATGGGCCTAGCTGGAACTTGGCGACTGCAATGCTGTGAGTGTGGAGCGAAAGGCCTTGCTTACAGAACAATGCTCGACAAGCCGGCTTCAAAAAAAACCCCCGTCGGCGTTATTTGTCAGTGGTGTTACTAACGAATCCACCTGGCGCCAACCATGAGTTGTCGAGTACTGTCCTGTAGGTCAGCACGACCTTTACGTAAGGTGTCTGGTGCTGCCCACCGGGAGCTTAACCCAGATGGAGCCCCGTCCGCGTTATTTTTTGCAGACGATGAAAAAGCTGCGGTACCGCTTCAGCCTGCTCGTGACGGAGATAAAGACCACGGAACTGGTGGCCTACAAGACAACGCTGATGGCTTTCATCAACTGCATCCTCGTCTCGTGCGACGATGACCTGCAGGAGCGATGCCGCATCAGAAATGAGTTCGTCGGTGAGTGACCGTCTGTCGGCTTACTACGCCATTTGTAACGTCTGATGATGATGATGATGATGATGATGATATAAAAACGTTAAGGCAAGGGAAGCCAAAGATAGGCAAACTTTATTCTTAACGTCAGACTTGCATATAGAATTTAAAAAGACACAGCGAAGTTTATAAGTTTATACAACATGCTTACGCAACATACAATAATAAGCGAAACAGTAAACTACGAACAGAACAAAGGAATATAAAAAATATATTAATGGTAGGCCATCTAATGGAACGTGGATGCGCAATAGGACAAGCATAATGTTCTGTATATATAGATTTTTAATTTTTATTAATTATTGTACATTCATCTGGGGACTTTAGCTGATATCTTTAAAAATTGATTACCTCATAAACCAGTGGCTCAGTGTTGCGCCAGCATCTGCTAATTACTGCTCAGTATCTAGAGGAATTTTTTTCTGTGGGACTTCCGCTGACACTAGACTTGCGAGAATTACGCTGCTGGCTAAGCTAGATTAGACAATCGATTTGACTGCATAAGACCATAATTTAACTGCGATAAGCAGTCTGTTTGACTGTAATAAACAGTCCTATTGGTTACATTAGGCAGTTGATTTGCGTGCATGCTGAGGCCATCAATGTGACCAGCACCAGGCTGTTGATTTGACCAAATCAGACAGCCACTGGCTATAATATAGGTTGGGGAACTCTCGTCGTCCTTCAGTTACAAGCTTCGCACTTCGCTCGTGTTGCTTCAGGTCTCAACCTGCTGGACATCATCCACACGTTGCGCAATGAAGACGACGATGACCTCATTATCCAGTGCGACGTATTTGACGACGAGAAAACTGCTGATGACGAAGCGTTGTCGGCGGAGATGCATCTGGACGTGGACGTAACGAACCATCGAGCTCTCTTCGACGCTGTGTTCCAAAAGGTATGACTTGTCTGCACTCCTTTGCCTGAGCGCCTGTCTTCAGGTTGCAAAGGTCATGTCTACGCGGCCTTGCGCCGCCAAAAAATGTGAGACTGACTGCACGACACTCCCGTAATGGTCATCACTGCAGTGAACAACGACAACGGAAATTACGGAATTACGGAGCTTGCTTTGTTTTACCAGAGGCCGAACATAGTAATGGCACGTCAATGAGTGGAGGTTTCGTTTATTTTTTAATTTCGCTGTTGCTCTTTTTTTTTTTTTTGAGGAGAAGGAATCTTATTGTTCTTAGATGCTAATAAAAAGAATTTTGTTCCACAGCTGAGAGCAACAGGCTCGAATTTCAATCCTGATTGGGTTTTTCCTGCAAGGACTTTCACAGATTTTCAGAATCTCGAATGTTGCCTTTATTTAACCCATCGATTTCCTGCAGGTCTACAACACGCCAGCCGCGGACATTTTCCTTCACATACTTCAGTCGTTACTGCAGATTGAACAGGACGATGGCATAAGGTAACATCGCTTGATACTCATTCGTACTTCAAACAGCAGTAAGATATATGAAACGTATATACGGTCTTATATCGACAGTCTTTCATTGGCCCAAGGTGAGGTGGATTATTTTTTAATGAGACAGGTTGCCTACTAAGTGATGCCTTTACTACGTAATGTAGATTATTCAAAATAAATCACTGTAGTATAACATCTTCCCGAAAGACAGAACCTACTAAGAGACTTTTTAAAGAATAAGGGAAGCGGATATGCATATCATGTAGAAAATCTTCTAACGTAAGGATGTCCAGTGACACTGAACCCTGAATGGCACATCGATCAGCTTATTTTCTTTACTTTACAGCGACTACCAGTGGAACCTCCTAGAAATTGCCGCGCAAAAAGCTCTTCATCTGGACGCTGCACGCGCGGAGAAGATCGACCAGAGTGTTTTGGACAGGCTTCTGACCCCGTCTGACGGTGACGGGGTGCGCCGGCCAGTGGACTGTGTGGAAAAGTGCATGCAGACCGAGGACCAAGGCTTCGACAGCATCGTGTCTCCGTCAACGGGGGAGCAGTCTACGCTTGCTCCCCGACTGTCTTCAGAACCTTCGAAAGGTGCTGCCCCGCCCCCGCCCCCGCCGCCA
The DNA here is from genome assembly GCA_004794575.1 of Lanistes nyassanus. Classification (NCBI taxonomy): domain Eukaryota; kingdom Metazoa; phylum Mollusca; class Gastropoda; order Architaenioglossa; family Ampullariidae; genus Lanistes; species Lanistes nyassanus. The sequence continues at coordinate 242,092 of SMGT01001156.1, read as the reverse complement.
CCACCGCCGCCCCCACTTCCGGGTCATAGTTTACAGGGGGCTGTGACGCCGACCATTCCCCCACCCCCACCTCTGCCGGGCTGCACTTCCGTGCCTCCTGCGCCCCCACCTCCTCCCCCACCCCCTCCCCCACCGCCAGACATGGGGAGAATTCCTCCACCCCCACCTCCACCTCCTCCACCTCCAGGAATGGGCGGAATTCCTCCACCCCCACCCCCTCCTCCACCGCCGGGCATGGGCGGAATTCCTCCACCACCCCCTCCTCCACCTCCAGGAATGGGCGGAATTCCCCCGCCACCCCCACCGGGACAGGTCGGGGTGCCACGGCCTCCCAACTTGGCGTTCGGCAAGCCCGCAGCTTCGGCGCTGAGCCCCATCACCACCCCAGTCCCCAGGCACAAGATGAAGACGTTCAACTGGTCCAAGCTTCCAGCGCAGGCACTAAGCAGTACGTAACACGAGCTCCTTGCCAGCTACTAGAGAGATCGAAAGAGCAGTGTAGCCTCTGTAGCACTCGTTATCCCAAGGCCTGTCTATGTAGCACTGGCCAAACAGCGGAACATTTACGACAAACTGGTAAAGGACCGTAAGGGCCTTTTAGCGGTAATTTAAAGGAAAGCGATTCCGTACACAGATACTCTTGTAATTGCCTCCCTGTATAAATGGGACCGTACAGCATTGTTGTTTGTTTGATCGTCTGTTTGTTTGTCGTTTTGTTTTGTTTTTTTCTCTTTACACATTACTTGCTCTTGCTTCTCTCAGGCTTATGGTGCTTGAAATCTAGGCAGTTCTTCGCATTTTTGCTGCGTTAAAATGTCACCATGGGGTTAGCCTGGACGATCGAACGCCTTACTGCGTAACCTTCATCTTTCCGACGAACTTTGGACAACAATCCCGCGGAAAAAATAGTGTCACTATCTATTCATCCATCCCATGCGGTATTTCAGTACTCATGAGAAAGTACAGTTGTATGTATCAGAAAGCAAAGAATTCTTCAATAAAAAAAATCGGGTTTCTCAGACCGGCCGAAACAAACCGAGAGATGACACTGTACGTGGTCGTTCTGTGCTCCAAAAATTAACGTTTCACGACTTATTCAGTGCATACGGAAGATATGTTGCTGTAAAGCTGCACATAAAATAGTATATGGCACTGCAAAATAATTGCCAATGTGGCTGAAAGGTTTCCTTCGTTATTCTCCGTGATTTCTTAGAAGAAAAAAACCACTCAGCTCGAAATCCTTCCATAGCGCCCGAACGTCCAGCGGTCGTTGTTACTAATCTCGTCTGTCGTGCCCCAATCAAAATTAGGAACACAGAAACAATAGTTGTACGGTTGTAGCCTTCTTTCCCACTACAGCGGCGTGAGCAGCTTATGTTTCATTAGGAAACAGACGGAAAATCTTACCTACACTGTGTTATCGCCCTTTATGCTCTTTATGAGCTCCATCCTCCACAAAGTTAAGAAAAATGGTTGGTTATTTAAAGGGACATCCACCTGGCAGTGATTTCGCACTATGGGGGTGGGGGGAGGAGGAGGAGGTCCTATTACCAAGCTATGCAGTGAAAGAACTTCCAGACGGATAGCGTTTAGAATAATGCTGAGTGAAGACTACTACGGTTTATCGGTACAGTTTAACTCCCGTCTAGCGCCCAACCCCCATCGCTCAGGAAACTTTTATCTTGTGAGGGGAGGGGGGATTTGGGGGGGTGCGTTGTAGTGTATGCATAAGTGACACACCAGTTGGTACCCGAAGGCAGCACACAAAAGGGGTTTGCTATGGAGGTGTTCGCGGTTTGCCATCTGAAAATTCATTTTTGTCGTTGCAGACGATGACAATGTGTGGAAAGAAGTTCTTGAAATGAGTGACCAGATCACCGTCAAGTATGACTTGATAGAAGAACTCTTCTGCCAGAAGACGGCGGAAGTTGCCAAGCCGGAGGACCAGCCCAAGGCGAAGGCACCCACAGAGGTAATGAGCGCGGTTCATGCTGGTAATGAGCGCGGTTCATGCTGGTAATGAGCGCGGTTCGTGCTGGTAATGAGCGCGGTTCATGCTGGTAATGAGCGCGGTTCGTGCTGGTAATGAGCGCGGTTCGTGCTGGTAATGAGCGCGGTTCGTGCTGGTAATGAGCGCTGTTCATATTTATAATGTTCGCGGTCCATGCTGGTAATGAGCGCGGTTCGTGCTGGTAATGAGCGCGGTTCGTGCTGGTAATGAGCGCTGTTCATATTTATAATGTTCGCTGTCCATGCTGGTAATGAGCGCTGTTCCTGTTTGTAATGTGCGCGGGTCATGCTGCTAATGAGCGCGGTTCATATTTGTAATGTTCGCGGTTCATGCTGATAATGAGCGCTGTTCCTGTTTGTAATGTGCGCGAGTCATGCTGGTAATGAGCGCTGTTCATGTTTGTAATGATCGCTGTTCACTGGGAGCGCAGTTGATATCGCCCTCATGCTGATGTCACCAAAAGGTGAGGCTTCGTGTTGCATTTGTGAACGACGAGCTTTGTGCCGATTTGAAAACACAACTTTCACAAAATTAAGGCTTCGATAGACAGTGTATTCCCATCATGTCGTAATTCACACATGCCCACTGCAAACTAATCTTTCTGTGTTCTTTGATCCTCGAAATCTGAGAAAGCAAAGTCGAAAACTCAGCAGCATCTTGTCCCTAGAAAGGATTGTTTCGAGTCGTATTCCCATCAGCTCCGTAGTTTCGACCTGCTATACTTCTGTTGTCGGCTTTGCCAAGTCGCCATGTTTTTTAAACCCCCAAACCTCCCAAACCCCCCACAAAATAAGTTTGCCGGCCCACTCAGCGATGGCATGACGCTACCATACCGTAGCCAGTGGCCTCTGAAGTGACGTAAAGGCATGACCCGCCCGTAACTGGGGTCAACGGACTGTGACCCCTGATTATAGTAGCTGGGGTCGGACGTTGTTTGCAGGTCAACCTGCTGGACACTAAGCGCAGCATGAACGCCAACATCTTCCTCAAGCAGTTCAAAGCCTCCAACGAAGAAGTGGTGCAGATGATCAGGGAAGGACAACAGACTCGCATCGGCGCAGAACGGCTGCGGGGTCTGCAGAAAATCCTGCCGGAGAAAGATGAGGTGTTAACCCCGTGTGCATGTTTATAAGAGAACTCGTTTAGTTAATCTAGAGAGAGCATTTACCTTTAGTGCTGAAGCACTATGCGACGGGCTTCTTTTTTTAAGTAGTTTTCTCTCGTGTTCCACCTAAATTCATTACAGAATTCGTTTGGTTGATCTAAACAGAGCTTTCACCTTCATTGCCGAAGCCTTTTTTTATGAACTTTCTTTTTGAGTAGCTTTTCGCTCATGTTTCGCCAAAACGTTTTCGTACGAAGTGGTGAAGTTCTCTACAGTGATCAGAAGTTGTGTGTGTGTGAGGGTGTGTGTGTGTGTGTGTGGTGTGTGTCTGTGTGTGGTGTGTGTCTGTGTGTGTGAGGCGTTGCGTGTGTGTGTAATTACTTAAAGTCAGCTGACGTACATTTCAGGTGGACATGATCCAAGCTTACAGTGGTGACAAGGAAAAACTGGGTAATGCGGAAAAGTTCTATCTTCTACTGTCCCGTCTACCCGGCTATAAGATGAGAGTGGATGGCATGCTTCTCAAGGTATGCATAGATTTCTTGATAGTACGGCCAACGATCTTATTTAATGAAGAGCTCAGTAAGGGCTTATATGAACAGAATGACCACAGACTTTATATAACTAAGAGCTCATAAGGGTTCCATATTAAAAGAGTGGTCATCTATTCAATTAAGGCTATCATATGAAAAGAATGACAACAGATTTGATGTAGTTAAGGATACAGTATTAACAGAATCATTACAGATTTTATTTAATAAACAACTAATTCCATATTGGCATGAATGAAATTTTCAAATTCATTTGGTGAAGAGCTTAGTAAGAGCCGATAGTAATAGCATGATCATATGTTTTCGCCGAAGAACTCACTAAGGGTACCATATTGACAGAATGACAAGTTTTAAGAACTCAGTAACAATACCCAGTAACTGTATGTCCGATTTTATTTAATACAATAATAGCTCAGTATTAAGTTCCATGCTAGCAGACACTTTTAAAACTTTAAATGAGGTAGTCTGATATTTATGGTTGATACTAGCACTAGCCAGCTCCCGTACAGAGGCGACAGTCCAATGTCGACAGGTCGAAACATGACTTTAAAAAAAATGTTCTGCAAGGGAAAGCGACATATAGTTTTCTTGTTACGAGCTCCGCACAAATATAACGTCCCTATAAGTGTCATGTCAGAACACCCAGATGCCGGACACTTTGCTATTACACACAGGAGGACTTCCGGGTTGCCATGGACACGCTAAAGCCTAACGTTGACGTCATCATCCGGGCAGCAGAGAGCCTGATGGACAGCGAGACACTGAAGGCATTCTTACGTTACGTGCTACATACGGGCAATTTCCTCAACGCTGTAAGTACAAGACAGATGTTTTCCGTAAATCTCGCTGTCTTTACGCTGAATGATTGTCTTTTCTTTAACTTGGAGGAAGAACGCTGACAGAAGAAAGATGGCTGATGCTGTGAATATCCCATATCCATGACTGATTCAAAAGTCGTTGATATAGCGATATATCTGTGTGTGCGGGTGGGGGTGGGGGATAGGTGATCAAAGCTGGACAAAGAAGAAAGAAGCTAAAAAAACAAGTAAACTAACAAACAGCAAACCCGGAAAGTGATAAAGGAGTTTAGAGTGGAGGAAAGGAGCTGGCATCGCAAATCTCCGTCGGCTCGTTGCTGCTTGTGTCAGTGGGGAAGCTCATAGTTTTTCCTGTTGACCGTGGTTAATACACGAATCGTCCACGTGTCAGGGTGTGTCGTCGCTTATTTCAGCATTCGCGTTGATGTCGGAATGGTTACAAGGTTTTGTCCTGTTTCCGTATCAGGGTGGCTACGCAGGCAATGCCTTGGGTTTCAAGATCGCCTCGCTGACCAAGCTGATGGACACGCGAGCAAACAAGCCTCGCGTCACCTTGCTCCACCACCTGGTCGACCAGGCGGAGAAGGAGGCGAAGGACGTCATAGACTTCGCCAGCGACCTTCTGCAGCCTCTCACAGAAGCCAGCAGGTGCAGTTCCTTTCATTTTACTTACTCTGGCTCCCTTGATGGAGGCAGATGCTTCGAAAGCTGATCCAATCTTATGGAAACCAAGACAGAACGAACTGACGGACAACAAGGCGACAGGAACAAGGAAAAAAACTGGAAGATAATATCTCCACAATTTTTTTCTAAGATCCATTATTTTCTGTTCTCCATGGAATATATTCTATGGAGACCGAGTCTTCGATTTTTGAATCGGACATTAAATCGCATGCTCATTAGCAGCGCTGCATCGCATGGGAGGTTGGTCTTTTCTTTTGATACGTAAAGGTCCACATAAAATGCTCAAGGTGTAGGGCTCTTATGACCGGAAGATACGAACGTTCATAAAGCCAACCCTGAATGATACCTTATGAAAGGAAAACTTCATCCATTGGCTAGTCCTGTGTGTGAGAGAGAGAGAGAGAGAAGTGGATGGGTAGGTAAGTGGCAGGCTTCTGTAGAATCAAAACCCTTTGCCTGTTTGCGGAATTCGCCAGAGAAACCTGAAGAATGTTTGGCCACGTAGAGTACCATTTCCAGCACGAAGCTCAGTTTTGTGAGGGTCAGATTTGCCGCTGCGCAGGTTGTACGTCGACAGCCTAACGGGGGAGTGGAAGCAGCTTGAGGCCAGTGTCCAAAAACTGGAACGCGAAGTGTCCTCCTGCGAACAGGACGTCCAGGATCAGTTTGAGAAGTTCATCAAGGTAAATTAAGTACAGTCGACCACAAACTCCACCTCTCTCTCTCGCTGTCTCTCACACACACACACAAACACAAACACCCTAGTAATCACGGGACCTAAAAATTCTTCTACCATTAGCCTTTGAAATAACTCTGATAAGCAACTGCTTTTCCCCGTGCTTGTGTTTGGTGCTTGCAGAGCGCGAAAGAAGAACTGAGTGACGTTCAGGCCAAGCTTGAGAAAGTGAAAGGACTCACTCAGAAGCTGTGCTCTCATTTCTGCGAGAACGAGAAGACGTTTAAACTGGAGGAGTGCCTCAACATCTTCAAGACCTTCTGCGAGAAGATCATCCAGTGCAAAAAGGTGACTACAGAATTTAGACATTATTTTGATAAAGATGCTCAGGTCTTTAGTGAGAAGTTTTGTCAGTTTAACTGCTGTGTGTAATTGTGACTCCGTGTTGCGTCAGCGCAGCTGCAGACGCGTCTGCGTGACTACTGCCGTGTTATTGTGTCCGTGGCTTAATGCTTTTTCCTCATGTACTGGGGTTTCTAAACTGGTTTTCCTTCATCGAACTCTCTGTCCCTGCATTCTGCTATGCACACTGGCTTTCCTTCATCCCGTATGACAGAAATATTCGCCTCTTGTCTTCAGGAGAACGAGCAGCGAAAGCTGCAGGACGAGAGGGCAGAGAGAAGACGGAAAGAACAAGAAGCCATGAAGGCGAAGAACAAAGACGGTGAGCTGTGTTGACCTTTATCCTGGTTTCTCACCTTCCTCTTGACCACAGGGTTCTCGTCAAGTACTGTCGGCAGATTTTGTCTGTGGTGCGCTTTCTGACGCTTTAATCAATACGAGCTTGCAGCATACTGTACTTAACGGCCATTTGGTATGTATATACCCATGTGCAAGTGCTGAAGATCCTTTAACTACACCTCAGGTCGGGGAATGGCACGCCTGCAAAGCTTGAAGAAAGCAGCAGATATCTGCATTCAGAACTTCGTACTTAAATTTGACAATGTATTGTGACTGTCTTGTTCCTCAGTTATTATTTACCATGCAGATAAGTCTTGTGCAGATTTCACTTAAATTTCATAATACAGTTGAGGTTGTCTTTAACGTAACAGTTGAATTATTATGTGAAAGAAAGCAATTCTCACTAAATGCACTGTAAATATAAACAAAACACTGTGATCTGCAGGCAATTGTATTGCATATCATTTTACACAACTACAGTATTCCTAAGAATATCTCACACTTCTCTGGCATGTCCGACTGCTCTGCCTTTATCCACTTTGGAGTAACTTTGTTTTGGTTGTTTTTTCTTTTTTTTTACAATTATCTTGATGCCGTCTAGTGTTTTAATATCACTATATGACACTGCTTTCTAACAAAATTCTCTGTCAAGCTCGTGCTGAACTGGTTTATACACAAATGGCATCTTTGCTGCAATCTTGTTCATTATGTATGTTATCTAACTGCGCTGTCTCTTGGTTTGATCTGGCTGTAGAGGTAAATGCCTCTGCCACAGAGCCACTAGCTTCCTTCAAGTGTCCGTGACCTCACTCACTGACTGTCCGTGCTGACTGAACACGATCGTTAAATGTGGTTTCCTCTTGAACTCTTTCCTCCCAGACCAGAACAATAGCCCTACCGTCAGCAACCGGCAGTCAAGACCTGTTTCGCGATTGGCCATTGGAGATAAAAATAGTAACCACTTTCCAGACTTTGTTTTCTTCCTTTTCTTTCTCCTCGTCTTCGCTATTGCTGCGCATGCGTGGAATGTTATTCACAAGAGCTGTATCTCTTCCTGGCATGCCCTGCTATAGACAATTGTACTGGCTGGTCTTGGGCATCATGAAGTAATGAGGTGCCTGCAGGTGGTCTCGTATCTTTGAAATATAATCTGTCGATCGTTAGTTTCGGCAATCTCTTGTACTCTTTTAAAAGTTTTGTCTGCGTAGAGGCATCATACTGCGTAGGATTTGTGCTAGTCGTTTCATATAAGCAATTCGCGTCAGTTAAAGTCCATCTGTATATCCACGTTTCTTTCTTTCGGTTTTGTTTTCGTTTGGCAGTAGGAGATATTCTGCATGCTTGTATTCTTAGGAGCACCATGATATGTAGAAAATCTGTTCTTTAGCGTCTTCTTTTCAGCCACTTTCCGCTTCTGCTGTCTCAGTAGGACTCTCCGTTATAGAAATCTCTTGTCGTGATTTTTTTCCCGCATGCTGATAGAACTAATTGATGAAAAACATCCCCCGCGACCCTGTTTTATTTGTAAAGTGTGTTTGATCACATTTCAACTGTTAAAAGAAAACAGCTTTAGCTGTATATTCATCCAGTATTGTTTATTCGTACGTACATGTCAGTGCGTGTACAGTCGTATGTATTTAACCATGTATTATTGTAACATCCGTATCTTTGCCAATGTATGCATGAACTGACTATGAAGTATACATGACTATAAAGAAAATATACATGACTATAAAATAACTGAAAACTGATATCACTGTTAGCATTACAATAGCTGTCTGTCCTCGAAACTGCAGACTTGTAGCGTCTGTGATGTCGCCTCGCTAGCGTTAACGCCTTGATTCAAATGCAGAATAAATGCAGTGAATTGCAGCGACCCAAACCCGTAGCTTGCTTTCGGCATCGCAACACTGTGCAGCGTGTGATAAGGAGAAAGGCGCTAGGGGAAAATATGAGATGATGTACATCTGTATACCAGATAGTCAACTTGCTTCACTTATGCATGGCGTACGAGGTCTTAGCCCTGGGCCTCTCTTTTGCTTTTCATCTAGCTATTTTATGTATCATACTGTATTCTGTGCCTCTTGGTTTGGATTATGTGAAGCTATATCTTTATCGAATGAGTCGATGATCACCTGAAGCTGCACTGGATTTTTACTACTGGTGGTTAAGCTAGAGCATAGTATTGGTCGATGGCTTTATTATTACAAATTTGTCTAGATATGTGTGGCTTTCCTTTCTAAACTACAGACAAAATCTTTCTAAACAATACTGGATTCCTTTTTTAAAATAATCTTTTGTAACTGATAACACTTTTGCTTGTTTCCACGTAGATTTTCAGATGAGAATGAGTTAGCTCTAAATATACTGCGATTTGCAATCACCACAAAAGAATTCCTGGCTAGAAAGATCGGCAATTTGTAGCGGGATTTTCATATATTCTTCTGCTGTCCTTCTTGTAAAAGTCTGCTTTAGTAGTTTCACTTCGCTTCTGCTTTGGTTCAACCCTTTGGATTGTCTTTTTTTCAATTTAGCATTCTTATTTTTTTAATCGAGTTTTTAGGTTCCCATCGTCTGTTTTAAGATCCACACAAACATTTCCGGGTTAGCACAGGATAGGGCTTTTATCTTTTAACCTGCAGCTTGTTCGATGCAAAATGTTAACGTCACTGTTGTCTTTCAGGAAAAGAATTGAAGGCACCACAAGAGGATGACGGCTGCATTGTGGACCGGCTGTTGAACGACATCAGGAAGGGCTACTCCCTACGCAAGACAACGCCACCAGGGGGCAGAAGAGATGCTCTGCCCAAGGGGAAGGTTCTGCCCTCTCCAGTTAAACCTGCCGAAGTCAAAGTGTCTACAGAGGACAGTTCCAGAGAAGTGATTAGTAACGGAGACTCTCTGACGGCTGATGCTCTGTCGAAGGATTCCACGGACGTTTCTTCCAAACCGGAGAGTGAGGCTGTCAATGGGCCTGTCAGTGGGCCTGTCAGTGGGCCTGTCAGTGGGCCTGTCGGTGGGCCTGTTCACAACGAATCTTTGTGCTGATTGTTTTTTTTTTAATGTGAATTTAATGTGGTTAAAGCTAGGATTCATGCGCCTGTTCCTTTTTAAACGGTGAATCCAGGAATGAACCTGTCATGGAATGGCATTTCTGTGAGAGTTATGTAGAAGCAACCAATATGGTTCAGAGCGCAATGAAGCATTTAAGGTTTTGCGCAATTTTTTGGGGGGAGAAAGAAATGTGCTCTCTGAGGGCAATGGTATTTGGGAAGATGTGACGTCGCACCCAGTAATTTTATGGGCGTACCAATTTTGCAAAGATGAAGTACTCAAAGGACCCTTTTTGTGCTGAATCAGAGCAACCGTAACAGGCAAGGCACTGTAAATTTTTTTATCGTCACGTGTGTGATTGCCGAAGAACGAAAACGAGTTTTCTTCAGGGCGAATGGGGAGTGTCGGTACAACTTCTTATCACCCGATATTGACTACATGCTTCAAAAGATGAGAACTCGTCCGTCGTTGCACGGATGTGAAGATATTTCATACCCTGACTGACTAGCACAATCTTTTCCCAATACTGTGGTCCCGAGATGGCCCCGGCACCCTGCTGTCTGAGACTGAGGCTATCGTCTTTGTGTGCACAGGGCCTTGTGGTCGAGAGATGAGGAAAGCTGCTGGAAGTGGAAAAATTGCCTTTCCTGCATAAAATCCCTCCTTGCTAAACCGATCTATATATTTATTAAATTTTGCAGTTGACTCTTGTTAGTTGCAGCCATAGCATACAGTCGAATTTTTAAAGCCAGCTTTTTCTTGCCACAGCTGAAGACATACAACAGACAGTCGTTTGACTATTGTAATTTTCCTGTTTTAATGTGTAAATGCGCGTTAATGGCTTCTCACATTTTAGTACCTTTACTTTATTGGGAGATTTTTCGTTTGGAAGGGAAGGACGATGCGTTTTACAGAGTGCAGTCTTTAATGGAAAGATGTTTGGGCAGGAAAGTCGCTTCTAATATGTTTGCAAAGACTATTCATTTGTGGACGATTAAAGGGCAGAAAATAACAAAGAAAGAAATATTTTACGAATAAGCAGCATATTGTAATTTCTGCTGCTGTTGTTACTTTTATTTTTAATTCTGGGATTTTTTTTAACTGAAATTGTCAATTTTGCTATAAGAGTATCGATTCATGTTTGGAAGGAAAGTTTATGAACTCATGCTTGTAGTCTGATCTGTGATACACGGCCGATTTAAGTCCATTTTGGCTGGAAGATTTTAATTTTTGTTCTCTATCTTTTCCTCTTGCTAGTAAAATGCATGAGTGACATTTCAATTGTTTTCTTCTGAAACCATCTCTGGCTATGAAAAAAGGCAAGCCTTGTCTTTCATTAGAAGAGATCAGAAAACCCCTTCAGGCATCAAGTGTTATTGCCGTCTGTGTCGCTGATGTCGCTGCAGTGTCTCCATTGTGATCGCAACGACCGTAACTTTTCCCATTAAAGTTATGATGTATTAAATGTGTTCCTTACATTTTGTGAAACAGTCTACTTATATAACCTCCAAGATTCACAACCTCTAGTAGATAAATACAGATTAGAATTTTTCTAAGAAAATACGCGAGTGAGGCAGCTGCTGTCGAAATTCATATCATTCAACACGGAGGCCCATATGCCCTAAATCATGCATTATTATGTATGTATGTATACCATGGGCCGTAAATGTCAAAAGATTGCTGTACTATTTCCACACTCTACACTCTAAACTTTCTAACACTCTACTAGGACTTTTAAAAAGCAACTTTTTTGCCCAGCTTTGGTGTTTTATCCCGTGTTTGCTGTTTCCTGATCACTCATGAGATCATCATGCTGTCCGAACGGTTTCTTGACTTCGACTGACAGTTTGGCCTGATGTGATTTTCTAGCTGCTTATTAAGAGGATTGATGATTGTCAGGTACCATTCTCGTACATATTTTGTTTTGGTCAGTTGTAGACATCTTAAAATTATTTATTTATATTTTAAGGGAACCCCACAATATAAAAACTGCTGAAGTTCGACAGCAACCACACATGGAAGACGAAGTAGAAATGCAAATAGAGTTAAGGCGAAATTTTCGTGAACTTTTTTTTTTGTACTTTTTTTGTTTTACCCGCGTGACATCAGATTCCGTAATAATGATGTCGATGTCCGTATTGTCGTAATGAAAATTATATCAAAGTCGTTAGGAAGTTACATTTCGAGGTTAGGTCAATCTCAATTTATTCTCTCGTCATGTGTCATTTTACTGCGTTGTCCCAACGATGTATATGACAACAACGCTCAGATCTACCAGCAACAAGGGAGAGCACTACGTATTACACACTCGCTTAAGAGATATGCACATCACAGTAGCTTCCCATGGAAAGGGAGACAACACCCCATCTTTCACATCCCCTTTAATATATATTTTTTTAATATATATGCCAATAAAAGACGATGTTTACACGAAAGTTATGACAACAGGGAAGAATAGGTTCCTTTAACGTAAAGCCTTTAAAAGTAACGTATTTTCGAGCTCCCTAACTATCGATTACTCGGGCAGTTCAATAATGCTAGTTTTAATTTTTTTTCTCCAGTCCACTCCCTCTCTCGGACTGTTGTCAGGCTTAGAC
>SMGT01001156.1:208503-229551 GCA_004794575.1 Lanistes nyassanus | reverse complement strand
CTCTGGCAATTCAATAATGCTAGTTTTAATTTTTTTTTTCTCCAGTCCACTCCCTCTCTCGGACTGTTGTCAGGTTTAGACTGAGGCCGTTCTTGTCTACTTATATGGCTAAAACTGTCTTCCTTGTCGACCTCTCCTGTCTACCTCCCCTGTGATCTCCATGATGGGAGGCGCCTGCTTCTTAGTGCGACTTCATCGCTGTTGTGACATCCCGATGCGTTGTATACATTTTGCTTATGAAAATTTGTTAATTGTACTTGTTATAAGCCCTGTTTTCCATTCCCAACTATTGCATCACGTATAAAAATTACTGAATCAAAATTGTTAGACGTTGTTCCAATTCTGAACAACCACGATATGGGTTGTTCAAGCACTTTAGGGTAAATATCAATGACTTTTATCACTGTTCCAAACTAACACAACATTGTGCTTCTAATCGCTTTAGTTTTGTAAAGGTTCCTATTTTTCAATAAAAGATTTGAAATCTGAAACGCTTATGTGCAAAATATTTTCTTTGTGGGCTGAGGAAATCTTCGGACTTGAAACTTTTAGTGATATTCGCGTTAAAAGGGAAAACCCATAAGTTTGTCCACGTGTACGTGAGTGTATGCGTAAGTATGTGTACGAATGCATGCTCGTACATATGTGTACGTCTTCCCGTCTGCGGGTGTCAGCCTTTGTGCGTATTACTAGAGCTGGTTTGATTCAACGAACGTGTTATGGCAGGCTCTTCCAAATTTTTCTCGGTCTTAGAATTATAGGCACGTGTTTTATTTCTGCAGTTATATCTTCCCCAGCGCACGCAGGTATATCGATATTAGCACCGAGGACATAATTAGCCCGTAAACTGAATGATTACAGATGCAAGGTATGAGCGGGTTGTCAATGACAGCGGTTGCCCGACACCCTGGGCCCTCGTCCAGTTGCCGACAGCACAACACATCTTGTCAGCGCTTCCACACTTCCGATGCTGTCTGTTGAACTCAGTGACGTGGTCTAGTCAAGAAGAGGTTTGCACGTCAAAAACAGAACCGGATCTGTATGTCGATCTACGCGCTTAATTGTGCGTGTAACGCGGAAGTTGTGTTTGTGTTTGGACATCTGTCTAATCTAACGTGTTATGTACGTGTCCCTGGGCACCCATCCTTATATTTGCGAGCGTGCATATATCTAGTTGCCTACGTACAGTACTAGTCTGTGCATGAAGGTCTCACCTACACTTCGCATCAACTGTGTGGCCTTGAACATTTTTTGCAAGCACAAGAACGATCGAGGCATGCGTCGTTTCACAGCAGAGCTTTCCGAAGTCCCCGTGGAATGAACAGCGGAGGACAGAAAAGAAACTGAGGGTGAAGACTGTGAAAGAGATGTCTGCCTTTCGATATTAAAAGCCGTTGCGATAGTGAGGTCGCCTTCTGTAGCACGATCTGTAGCTGTACTAAAGACTAGTAAGTAGGGTGAATCAACTCTGGACGCACGGCTACGAAGAACAGCACCAAAATTTAATCAAGTTGAATGCGGGATACACTTTTATATGGATGGAAGCTTTGACATGCACTTATACTGTAGTATACATGAACAGGTAGATCTCCGTTCTCGCACAAATGTGCGCGTGCGTGTGCGCGCGCGTTATTTAGACAGAGAAATGCGCGTTGCCTCTTGCCTTGGCAGGCTGTTGGTGTGGGCAATTTTGTTTTCCCTCTGTGCAGTTGTTCGTTACCATGTTCTAAGCCTTCCGTTACAGGCAGTGTGAATGGTGTCGGTGCGTGTGTGCCACCATGCAAAAATAAGAAGTGGGAATAATTATGCCAGGCTGTGACCAACGAAATTCATAGCATGCTACACCGTGCTATGTGTGTGTGTGTGTGTGTGTGTTCATGGAAGTGTGTTCATGTGTGTGTTCATGGAAATTTCTGTTAGACAAAGTGCGAACCTGATTGTTGCTTTTTCCAACAGATTTTAAAGTATCAGTTCACGGCAATTTTAATTCATTCATTCATTCTTCATTTTTTTAATACTTTGTGTTTTCTCAATTTTAGTCCAGTATGAAGCCTTATGTAATGTTGGTCTGGAAGCGAAGTGTTTCCAAAGTGAGCGTTTTTAAAACTATAAATTATATCGAATTTTTATCACACGCGCTCCATTCACCCACCCTCCTGCAGTCCGCTACAGTCGGTCATTCCGATAATACTACAATGAACTCCACTCACTCCTTTACTCCGCGGGAAATTTAATACGTGTACTTGTCGTTTACTGCCTGTACCTGTCGTCGCTGGAACTTTCTTGCTCTAAATTCTTGATAAGGATAACAAATTGCTTGCAAATGGACTTCAAATTGCCTCAGCTAGATGTGTTTATTTCCATAATTCTGTCATAGTGCCTGTTTCATCACATTTAATCCTTTCCTTTTTTCCATGTTCCTGCAAGATTTTATTTAGTTGCCACAATTTTAAAAAATCCAATGCAACAGACAGGAACGATAATGTGCGCAAAATAAACTTTCTGCCAGTCTCAAGGGAGAGTGTGGACGGATGTGTGCGTGCCCTCGTGTGCGCGTGCGTTAGATTTGTGTGGGAAATAGAAGGGAGTGGAACTGTGAGTGAAGGTGAGTGAATGGATAGGAAGAATCGCCTTCAGGAGGGAGGGGGAAGAGAGCAGGGAGGGACAGCGAAAGAACAAGGTCAAATTTCGTCTTGCATGGGTTACTTATGTCGAAGTTAACCTACAAACACACTTCTAAGAACTCTGAACTGTTACCCTTAGTCCAAAACTCTGGGAGTGGGGGGAGGGGGGTCCAGATCTGGAGAACAAAGTTGTCTAGTTGTACAAGGGAAAGGACTCTCGATCTAGTGATGCACAATTAAATGCCCCCTATTCTTCCCCCCCCCCCTCACCTGCCATTGCAAATGAAAACGATAGAAACATGCACCCGGGGAGTGGTAGCTAGAAGGCTGCTGTTCTCCGTTTCTTGCACACAGTCTCTCTTCCCTAGCTCCTGCTTGTACAGCACGCTACACGGCCTCAACGCGCGCGCGCTGCATGTTCCGTGTTATTTTTGCGCCGCGCCGCAGTGTATGTACGACAGAGAATAGGACTTCCTTGTAAACGTTAACTGACTGCAAGCAGGACAGAGCCCAACACCACAGGTAGTAAAGGAAAACTCAACAGTCTCCTTCCTTCCTTCCTTCCTTCCTTCCTTCCTTCCTTCCTTCCTTCCTTCCCCAGCACCGTTGCATCTTCGTCTGCGACGAATTGTACAGCAGCAATGCCTTCCACCGTTTTTGCTGCCACCCGAGCTGACCAAGGATTCCATATGCTGCTGAAAAACGCTGTTTTAAGTGCCGCAGGTTGTCTCCCCTTTACATCTAAAACGACAACTACGCAGTAAGGAAAAAGTACATTGAAGTCTCATAACTCGACGGTTAATATAGCTGAGCATGCCCCACGTATGTTCCCAGAACAGCCAGTCCACCTGGCGTGCTTATTTCCCGGATACCTTTTTGACCCTACGCCGTGCTGCCTGCCGGCTTGGCCCTTTGAATACTACTTTCTCGCAATGTGCGTATCTGGAGCTGGCCAGACGATTAGCATAATGTTGTTTAGTTTTATGGAGCCGTCTAGAACAAAATCCGCGCAAGAATCTCAATGGGGGAAAAAAACGTTTGGTGACCTTTGACTTATAGTCTGCTTCTGCGCTGCATCATAGCGGCGGGAGGTTGCACCGCCGTCATAAAAGAATAAGTATTGTGATCACTTTGCTGCGCAAGCTGCGGGGAGAGTTGCAGGCCTTTCGTTCATTATTCATGCTCATCCAACTTTCCCCTCCACGCCGAGCACTGCGCGAGGGCCAAGTGGGTAAAGTGTGAGAAGCTGTGATGCGAGAGGTTCCCTCAAACACAGAAGCTTTCCTGGGATGTAAGATGTGCGCCAGAGTGAAGCACTGGGAGAGATAGACTTCCCTGTGTTTACCTGACTGTGAAGGGGAAAGCCGGCAGCTGACACTGGAACAATCAACATGTTTTGATCGCTCGCTTATGAAATACTTCAAGGTAGGTAGCTCAGGTGTGTGACGGAGGCTGTCGACAGGCTTTTAACTTGTTTTTCAGGTTCATTTGACCTTGTCTAGTCAGTTTTAGCTTGGCCTCGTTGCGGTATAGCGCGCAATGTCGGCAGAGGGCTTTGAAAAGTATATATATTTACTTAAAACAGAGGCTACGGATACAGAAAAACGTGATACCCGTCTAGCTGATCTAAATGTAAGTACAAGCATATGATTGCTCTAAAATTTACATAAGTATATTACTTTAATCAGTGGCTGGATGATGTTCAGATTTCATTAACACACGCTGTCAGTATAAGACTGTAATAACACTTTTGAAGATGCGGAGTCGCTGACACTTTGAGCGATAAAAATGTAGTCGTTACAATAAGACTTTAAGCAGAACAGTAGCTGCTAACTCATTTTAAGTGTGTTGGTTAGATTTGGTGGGGGAGGGGCGGTAGTGCCGTGCCAGCAGCCTACAATGACGGCGGGATGGAAGTGGGGGATAGGATCCTATTATTAACTTTATGCGCGATGAACCATCCACCAGACTTAAGACTGTAGTAAGATGTCCAGTGTCAAGAGGCAATTTAATGTTCGGAGGATAGTCAAATGTAGTCTGAACACTAACTACAGGGTATACTCTTTGCATGCCCGCTTCTGGATTCGATGCTCTTGCCAACTGTACTGTCAAGGCCACGGGAAACAGCTGTTTATAACATTCCAAAACGAAAGTTCAGAAGGGTTTATGAACAAAGTGTTTCGAGGATTAATACATTTCAACCTAAATTAAGCAGCAGCAGCAACATTACTTTTGTACATATTCATACCACTTGCTTGCCTCGGGTAATGCTTCCCGAATTCACTGCAGTGTTACAATTAGGAATGGCAAGTTTATTATACGATTTGTCAAGCAAGCAGTTCTAAGTTCTAGCCTACAAGGGTGTAATATCCGTGAGAACAGACTCGTGCTATATAGTTGTTGCTGATCCAGACAACGCAGTGTAATATATAACGTCCGTTTGAGCAGACCTAGAGAGACAATACCCGGAAAGATGACTTGCACGTGCAAGTGTTGAAGTGTCCCGGTGCCTTACATGTACGTGTGTGGGTGGCGGTACGTTCTTAGGAGGGTGGGGTTAAGTGTGCGTGCGTCAGTGCTGCAGCCAACTGTAATGCCAAAGGGCGTACGCAAAAGGAAGTCTGTGTGTGCTGCCTGAACTATGACTAATCGTAACACTAAATTGCTCGCTTGCTGCTTTTTATCTCTGTCTTGGCGGAGTAAGTGTGAGGTTGGTTTTGTCATTCTCGGTCAGCAAACACTGCGATCTGTTGAAACTCCATATCTCAAAGGCCTGACTGTCCCCAACCTCACGTAAAAGAAACAATCTGACAGAACCAATCAAATACAGTCTTACATAAACAAAAATCTTTGCGCGTGCGTCCTTCGTGAAAACAACCCTATGTAAGTATGTTTGTAGTGAGAACTTTAATACACTTTTACGTTATTATCATTGTTTGGCACTTTCTTCCTGTCCATCGACCGTGGATGACCAGCGTCTCTGTCAGTTAAGTGACCATTTTATTTACTTTTTATCTGTTATCTGTTTGTGCCGTCCTGAAGAAGAGGCCATGCCCCGAAACGTTGATTTCTTGTCTAAGTCTCGCTTGGTCAAGTTTTCTTTGTTGTTTTCTTGGAAAGTTTTGTTAAGCGAGAAAGAAATTTCGCTGGTTAGGGTTAGTTTATGGAATAATTCTTTTTCTGATGTTAATTTGAAGGGGAGGTGATAGAGATGTTTTGCCTAATTGTGACATTGTCGTGCTTCAAACTTCGCGTTATGCATACAGCTCCCTCTTCCCTTTTCTTTCTGTCCTTTTTTCAACTTTATTTAGTTTTCTTTCTTTGATTAGTTAGTGATTTTTTTTCTCGTTTTATTCGTTCAAACATTAGATTGTCTTTCTTTCCCGTTTTCTTGCTTATTCGCTAACCCTGCTCCCCTCCCCCCCCCCCGTCCCCTTGTTTGGTCCCTCGTTTGCTCAGTCCATCTCTGACTCACTCAGATCTTCACTGACCAAATTCCAATATTGAATGAAACTTCGCACTGCTGTGCAGTAACCGTGCCGCACGTCAGCAAACGCCAGCGCACGACAGTCAAAATTACGGATATAAAGATCGAGGTACCCATACTTATCGAGTAACTGGCCCTTCCAGTTACAGTTTACAGGTCTGGAAAATAAATGATCATTAAATCTATACGTGAAACATACAGGTGCGTCGTTGACCTGAAGTGGTTGATAATCATTCTACGGCAGCTGCTTTGCACACCTTCCTACCTGTGGTCGTCAAAAGTTTCCTGCTGTTGTTATTACTACCTTACTGTGGCATCTCTTTTTTGCGCCTCCAGCCTCAGGCAGTGAAACTGTCCGCCCCTCTCGATCTCGTGAATAGAATGTCCGCAGACCGAACACAGTGTTTATCCCCGTTTCCGAAGACCTGTCTGATAAAGGGAAGCTTGGGTCAGCGAGTGTCGGTAGCTTACTGCTTCACCTCATTTGTTTACCTGTATGACCATGCACCACACAAATATTTTTAACACGTGTATAGTGAGATGTACCTATATGGCACAGAAACAAAAGATTTTCGAGAAAAAAATACGATTGGTGGCTGTAGATAATTGCTAAAACCCATCCGTCCTTTTGCTTGTCCCTATTCAAAAGAGTGCTCAGTAGACACCAGGATAAGGCATCATTACTTCACCGTGCGCTGATTTTAACGACAAACAATTCTGTGTACCCGACAGGATGTTCTAATCTATGCCTGCACAGCCAAGCAGAAGCATGTCTATTGATGGGGGACAAGCTACCATGTAAGGGACTTCCCCTGCGAGTGGAGACAGAGAATATCTAGTACGCCTAATGTCACAAGCTTTTTCTCAAAATCTGCTAATGAGGTATAGGGAGACAAATTTACTTCCTGCTCTATGCAGTTCCGGGACTTCAAGTGAAACAAGTACCTCTTGCATTTTCAATCAGTAACCTTGTCAAGCGTTCTAATTTTTTTGTTTGTTTTTATTTCATTTTTTACTTATTCAATTAATTTTTAGGTTAGAACATGAAGGAAAACCGCGAAGTCAGTGAAATCATGCTGATGAAGTGTGATTAGATTATCACAGAAAGTCGTTAAGTGTACGGTCGACCTGCTTATCAGTCTTCTGTTGATAGCATGTCATTCCGCGACATGAATGAAATCCGCGTGTGATGGTAGATTAAATAAGAGACTTATCCTACGGTAGCACCTGCAGTAGGAATGTTTAAGAAGAGCAAACTCCACTGTGTTACTCTGGATCCAGATGCAGGAATACAAAATTAGCTCAATCTTCGAGTTGACATGGAGTACTGAATGAATCCTTTTATTCCCAGAGACTAGAAACTCTCTAATTAAAGAAGTCAGTTATAGCAGATATTGGTAAATTTTTTTTAAGTATAAAGGTTCGCGACAATAGTACTCCCTAACCCACTTATCTAAGTATGCATACGACTCCAGCATACAGGATGGGATGGGTTGTATGAACGTTCGTATCTGCACTTCTAGTCATAAAAGAGTTCGGAAGGCCAGCCCATACCGTGTATTTTATGTACAACAGGAGATGCGAAAGCCCATGCAACCCGCTCTGCGACTGCTTAGTTACTTCAATCTTATTCTTCTGTTCTGAAGATGTTGGTGGGCTTCAGGATATAACTGATGGGGTTTCTCTTATTGTGTTTGTTTTTGGCTTGCAGGTGTACCTGTTCTACGTTTGACCACCTGAGATGAGTGCAGCACCTCAAGAAAACGGCTCCGAGTCTCCAGGGCCGCAGAAGTCCACGCGCTTCGGCAAGCGGAAGCAGAAACGCGGCAAACGCACGCGCTCGGATGGCTTCGTGCTGGGTCTCGACCTGGTGGGCTCGGACGAGGAGGGGAGCCCCGGCAGGGACATGCGCAAAGGCAGCCTGGGACCCGACGCGGACGCGCTAAACTTCCTGCTGTGGGTGCGCAACCCCACCGTGCAGAACCTGGCCAAGCTGCGCAAGGCCATCATGTCCAACGACCGCGACTGGATGACCGCGTTCTTGGAGTTTGACGGCCTGGGATTGCTGTTCCAGTGTCTGAACAACCTGAGCAGCTACCACTCCAGCCACCTGACGGACATGGTGCTCCGGATGGAGTGCGCCAGCTGCATCCGCGAGGTCGTCAACTCGCAGAGCGGCCTTGACTGTCTGCTCAAGATCAAGGACAGGAATGATAACTTGTTTGGCAGGAGGTTTGCTTCAGGTAGGCGGCAGTCTGGGAATCTAAGACAACTTTCTTTCTTTCTTTTCCTTCCTATTTTTTCATTCTTTCTTTTGTCTTTTCCTTCTTGAGTTTCCTAAGTGTATTGATTGTCCTTACTCCTTTTTCTCTCTTTCTGTCGTGTCTTTGTCTCTTTGCCTCATTTTAAGGGCTTGGTTGTTTTGTTTTGTTTTTTTTACTACGTTTACGTACACACATTTAACTTTTTTGTTCATGGATCTTTGTGTCAACACTTCAGTCTTTGTGACTTTAATTCACTCATTAACGAGTTCCTCACAGCTGGGAGGAAGGGAAACTACCGAATGCAATTCCTGCGCGAATTTGCGGGTTACAGCCTTTCGCGTTTTGTTAGCGAAGAAAACGGTATTTTGCAATGCAATCTCACTGGGAATCGTTTTACCCTTCTCATATTCACAGAAGAGCCTTCACCTGGTCTTAAGGTGTGCTTCCAAATGAAAAATCATGAAGATTTTCAATTTTGCAACAGGTAAAGTAGATACAGGTAAACCGTGCTGAAGTGGGCTAAGCACCACTCATATCACGAATAACTGATTTATTAGTGAGGTTCCGCCCGCCCCACTACGCCAACTGCCTGATACCTACAACACGCACACGCACACACCCAAAACACGCACAAACCCAAAGCACGCACACACAATGCACGCAAGCACACACAATGCACACACACACATACACACAACGCCAAACGACTACTACTATGTGGGTTTACTAAAGACAGTTGAAGGAGCATTAATAAAACACCTTTGTTATCTGTAAAAGTTATGCCTTAGTCCACACCCACAGTTGGAAAAAGGACTTTGGAAAGACGAGAAAAAGTAGAATAAAAATTATTTTAATCAGATTAATTTATTTACTCCTAGACAGAGAGTGTTGTACCCAGAAAAGAGCACTAAACTGAAATCAAAATGAAAGTGAACGACGAAATAAGGCTTCAAAAGTCTGGGTTCTCCGGGCTTCACAAAAACATTGAGGTCGCGACACTGACAACTGAAAAACAAAGTTGGATCAAAGTCATATTAACTTCTCTCGCTTTGTAAAAAAAAAATGCTTTCTACTGACAGGCATTTGGTGCGGGAGCGCTGCTGCTAACCTGCTGAACTTGATGACAGGCGAGTCGTGAACGCAATGCAGGATGTCAATTATTTGTGATAGGCAGTCACGCTGTCTGACGCATCATCGAGAAAATTAAATAAGAGCACATAACGACATTACAATAACAAAACTAAAGGTTGCTGTGTACAGGCGCCTTAGAGATGCGGTGACAAAATGTCAACCGACCAGCAGCCAGCAGAAAGCTTAAAATTAGAAACAACGACAGGCATTATCCATGACGTGCTGTATGGAGGGTCAACTCAGCTGTCCATTAAAGAACTAAGCAAAAAGTCTAAGAGGTCAGGTGCCAGCCTGTTGTTATCAGAAAACTATCAGGTGTGAGACCAGAGCTGGCAGTGGTAGGCCACTGCAGAAGATAAAGCAAATGTCGCGTGCAAACGTAAAGCAGCAGACAGTAGTTATCAAAACAGGAGCTTAACAAGCAATGAAGGTAGTGATAACGGGGCCTTGGCCCTTCGATATAGGGATGGATGCTAATGACAGACGATGATACGGAAAAAGGCGGAACTCCTATTTCTGGGGACAGGAGTTCCCTAAGGGTAGCGGTGCATTTAAAGAACTTTTTCCCCAAGAATGAAAGTTCCACATGCTGTACAATGACACGGGGCTGCAGTGAATGGCAGCGATGCAGCAGAACAAACTCATGCAAATACACTGCAATATAAATATATATATAGTGATAGTCCCACGTCCTTCTATCCGGTAGAGTCACAACTAAGACGACTGAGCTACACGGCTCTATATGCTACGTCTTCGGCTGTAAGCATTGGATGTGAAAGTGAACTGTACACTTTGATACAACCGTACAAAGAGATTACCAGCGGTATGTTTTGGAAGTCCCCTCGCCAACTTCTAATCTTTACTCTTCCGCTGTTCTCTTCTCTCTCTCTCTCTCTTCTGCGACTAGTGCAAAAATATTTTTGCTTGTGTATAGTGTATCTATATTCGAGGCTCATCGAAAAAAGCATGCGAGCAAAATGCATACGAATTGCGTAGAATCCTCGAAGGTTTCGGCGTAGAAATGACAAAGTATATTTCTTTTGACTTTAATCTTCTGTGGTATAGTTGCGGGTAAATCTGGAGTTAAGGTTTGCTACGGTGTGATACTTTCACTACCTTTTCACGCCTAAGCAGTCTACGCCACCTGATCCTTGGCTCTAGTTTTTGTAATCTGCGTTTGCCATGCGGGCGAACAGCTCCATACTGCAGTAAACACGTATCACAACGCAGAAGTCGCATCAGGAAACAAAATCGATTACAGAGTCGCTTACCTACCACATGATTGTCAATAACTTTGTCTGAAAGATGACCAAACGCTGACGTCCCTATGTTGTCCCACATCGCATTCCTTAGCTTTATTGTACTGGTGTGTGGCATTCGTGTTCAGTTGTTACTGCGCACACAGCGTATTTTTTAACATTATAAAAAGCATTAGTTCCCGTCTGGCTGATTTTGTCGATGGTGACAGTCTGCACAGTCTCTTAGTCCTATAACAGATAGTTGTAGACAGGTAGGTAGTCATACAGGTGGAAAAGTGAGAGTATGTTTAAGGTTTAAAGAAGACGGTATCTGCTTGGTGAACAGGGAAGAGAACAAAATCTTAGTACGAAAACAATTGATAACATGTTATATTCTTTCTGACGTCTGCAACTGCTTTGATTTCGTTCACTTTTGACTTACATCTTTCTGAACGAATACCTGAACCCGCTTTTTCGCTTACATTCTCAGTTTCAAGAGACCGTGTAAGAACGTCTGCCCAGAAAGAAAATAATGCCCTCTTGTTTTCGAAATCTTTTTGTACTCAGGAACTATTTGGATCAACACATTGTGTTCATTTTTGAACAATAATTCTTTCTGTGCGCATTTGGGACATGCACCCTCCCGGCCTTTTCTCTCCTTCTTTTTAGATTGCAGTGGTTTTCTGTGACGACTTATGTTTGCATATTTATTCGCGAGAAAAAGAATGTCTTTGTTCCTGGTTGCCTGTTTTCATCGTGCTTTGTGCGCCAGGTCGTTTCGCGACATGTACCTCAAAAGGTGTTTTTTTTTCCGACTGAGGGACGTTAATGGGCTTACAGCTCGCGGCAACACGTTCTGTACAGACATTCGTAGCAATGATCGTCACACGTGTTCAGCTGTATCTTGACTCACTCTTCTATCCAGTCTGTTGACAACTGGCAATCCCACATAGTGTACAGTAACATAATGTGTGTGTGTGTTCCTGTGTGCGCACTCGCGTGGGGGTGGGTCAGTGTGTGTGCGTTTGCATGTTTTCCGTTTTGCATGACGGCGCCGGGGGGGGGGGTCTAGCACAGTTTCGTCTCACCTGCCCTGTAACTCTTCTCTTTCTTCTGTCTCTCAAATTCTGTCAGGCACGGTGAGCCTGTCCCTCGCGTGGGCGGGGTGCCTTGTAAATCTCTATTTATTATTTGCTATACATAGCAACGATTCCGGTTCGCTCTTTATAAGGCAATGTCTAGAAACTCAAAGGACATTAATCTCATTATGAACATGGACCATTTGGGCTTAGCTAACGCGCAAACGTGTTGGCGTTTCAACTATAAATCCTGTTGATTATCTTACATTTATCTACGACTGCAGACGTACACTACGGTAGCCCATACAGAATAACGCCACAGGTAGTGTCGCCTACCAGGGGTCTCGTATCAAGGTGACCAGACCAGATTTGATGACACGGGGGACCAGAGATTAGGTCAGTGGAAGCAATGGAATGCTACCTCTATAAGTAGACAACACTGCTACGCACACTGGGTGAAAGTTGGACGTACAGTTCAGTGACAAAGGAATGCAGACACTATATGTTACACACGGGCAATAGAGAGTTGAAGTTTGACGTGCATTCGGGTTACACCTCATATTACGCCGGGCTGTATGAGAGGAAGCAGTGAGAAGATATTCATTTTCTCTTTCTTTCTCTTTTTCTTTCTTTCACTTTTCCGTTGATAATCCTAGGAAAATGAAATGAAGTGGGAAGACGTCCCTTTTTCTGAACAACATCACCTCGAGAAGTTAATATGGCACTGTTCTATTTTTAGCCTTCTGAGACGCTCGTAATAATGCGTGAAAGGGGTCGTAATTCCATATTTCGGCCCACAACCTGACAGCTGTATCACATGTTTTGGCCAGATAACAGGCAGAAAAAATCCGTGGTGTCGGTGCTTCCCTTATCAGAACTTTAGCACGAAACCTTAACAGCGTGAAGAGAGATGCACGTGGTTGGGTATGGGGGCGGAGGGGAAAGAGAGAGAGGCAGCTAATGCACCGACTTCCTAATCATTTGAGTTATCCATCCCTGTCACGGTTCCTCCTTGGTTCTGAGTATAGCGGAAAAAAGGAGAGGCTCGACGAAGATTCCAGAAAAATCCGACAACACTGCGAGCACGTGACTCAGACGAAATACCTGCAGACTGCTTTCCTCTCGGGAATGTAGGTACTCGCTGGCAGCAGGAAGTCTAACGTGAAGTCAGTGAGTGCTGCGACATCCCCACCCTGCGACATCCCCACCCTGCGACATCCCCACCCTGCGATGTCCCCGCCCTACGCTTGAATGCACAGAGCTCAAACCCTTCACCCCCTCCACACGCTTGCTCAGTTTATGTTTCATGTGTACGTCCCTTAATTAGGCAGAGGGGTGTCGAAAGGGGAAGCTCGAGATGAAATTTTTTTGGCCCCCGGCGTATCCTGGGTGAGACAGGTGTGCGAACAAAGACCCTAAAGGGTTTGCCTCCTCGACTTGGTCTTCTGCAGCCTCGAGAAAATTACTGACGGTATTGCTTTTCCGGGAGCAATACGAAACACTGGCGGACAGCCAGACACAACATGTGCTAAATAATTTCATTATTCCGCCCTTGCCAAGCGAAAATGTTTGTATATGTCAGCTACACGCGGTATCCATGGTGTCACACCAGGACGTACTGCTGATGACGTCTGCCCGGTTTGATGTCAGAACTGCACTTGGTCGATGAATGAAGAAATGAAATGTGTTTTCCCACAAATTACGAAGATAAACGTACCGCCAGGTCTCTAAATGTGGGTCTGTCTATCCGTCCATCCGTCCCTTCCTCCGTCCCTCCCTCCGTCCCCCATTGCCCTCCCCATCCATTTTCTCTTTCTCTCTATCTTCACCTGTCTGTTATGCATCTTATCTTTATCGTCGTGGATCGCAGCCAAGCAACAAACTACGACTGCTACCTACGAACCTTTCACCTCATTATATACGGAGGTGTTTACTGGCACTAAATGAGAAAAAAAAATTCACAAAATTCTCCACGTGCATATCGCTAAGAAAACACTAGAACTGTCGAGCTTAGCAAACCTGTTCACCTAGCAATCAGCGGACGCCATAGATATTTTTAGTTTCGAGTTTAATACTGTTGATGTCTCATACCAGTTATAAAACATCTGCTGGGATCTCGATTAATAATTCCTGAAAATAGGCTGTCGTGATACGTTCTTAGCTTGCCTATCCCTGCAAGACAAATAGACAATCGCACCCCATGATAAACAAAAATAGAAAAAAAACTATGAGCCTGTTGCTTAGATTTTTCTGTTTGCTGTTTACGTTCTTATCTGCGTGGAGAGGTGTTTTCTGCAGCACATTATACAGTACATCATACAACACGATGCATAGTCTGGAGTACTGAGTGATGATGCGCTGTTTCTAAGCACGTATCTAGAAACATCCCTGGGTGGGGCAAACAGGCCTGTGGTTTCATTACATCCAGTATTGTTTTGCTGTCCTGTTACTCTGCCTATCTGATGCCATTTATTGATGTACACTCGCAGCTGTGACATATTTCGTGCGTCGTGCTGCAGACTAAATGTGTGGTTCTTTGTTAGTTGGTTGGTTTGTTGGGTGGGTGGTGTTCGTTTGTTCTTTCCTTCGTTCATTCGTGCTTTCTTTCTTTTGTTCGTTTGTTTTCTTTCTTCCTCTCCTTCGTTCGTTCATTCTTTCATTTGTGCTGGGGTGCGGGTTTTGCAAAAACAAAATATATCTTGTGGTTTCAGACCTACTGGCTGTAGTTTTAGCAGGGATACGTTCTTGTGAGGAAATTTCGATACAACTGGATCTTGACTGGAGACATACCTTTCATGTTCTATATTTCAATTCCATCCCTTTATTTTACTTCAGCCGTCTATCTCGCTTTCAGTCAAACACCCACACCTGTGCATAAACCTCGCAAGCGCGCAAGCATGGGCGTGTATGTTACAATGCAGAAAAAAATGTGAAAACAAGTTGTTTGATGTAAGCTATAGAAATGAACGATGTTTCAGCTTTGGGAACCGATAACATGATGGTGAAGATGCAGATTTTCGAATTGTTCTCGGCCCTGTGTGTGTATTCCAGAGATGGCTACTACCTGACTCTAGACGCCCTAGAGAAGTACAAGGTAAGTGTCACTCGCGACTTCAGTCACTCATGACGTGGCACATGCCGTCAGGCCTTGGAGTATGACCCTACGTACGCACGTTCCATCAAAACGCTAATGCGCTTAATAAAAGGGTTGGGAGGGCCATGGGTTCCATCACAAATTTTCTTCTGTGCAACTCACATTTGTTGACTGATCGTTGAGTTTTGTCCATGTATTTCCCCCACCCCCTCATGCTTCACGCCGTTGCCGATGTTTCTCTGGAGACAAATCGATCGAACCTTTGGCCAAAACTTCCGATCCTAGCTCTTTTTATTTTGTAGACAAGGCAGAAACAGCCTTATCGCTTCAGCCTGTTGGTGAGAGAACTGGAGAAAGCCGACCTGCCCACGTACCGCACTGCTGTCATGGCACTCATCAACGCCATCATCGTGGCCAACGAGAACATCCGCGACCGCGTGAGGATACGCAATGAGTTTATTGGTGAGTAGACAGTTTGTTGCTGAGTAGACAGTTTGTTGCTGAGTAGACAGTTTGTTGCTGAGTAGACATTTTCGAACGCCGTGACGTATATCTGTTGTGCACCAGGGCAATTACCGCCGCGCTAAACTTTGATTTTATGCAAAGTCGTGCTGATGTCTTCCCCCCATCTTTGCGTAAATCCAGGTTTTCGCGCCGTCTGTTCCCCCACCCTTCTCAGAAGGAGAGAGCAGATGTGCACCCCTTAGTGTAGCCAGAAAGGCGCTTTGTTAGCGGGCTTTAGCACTCAAAAAGGTCGAATTTTTAAGCCCTTTGTACTCCGAAGTAACGTTTACAGATAATTTTAAGTTTAAATATTATCAATGATGTATACTTTTAAAGGGACTCAGCCTTATGTCTATTTCAACAACACGCACGGCCTTCGTGCGTGTTTGCATATACGTGCATTCACTGCTTGCGGTGGGCTCCAGCAATGTCACTAGCTGGTGATTGTTTCCATTCTTACTGCTGCAGCCCTGGGAATCCAGGAGACGGTGAATCTGGCGCGCTACGACAACGACCGCGGCCTTCACGTGCAGCTCGATGTCTTTGACGAGGAGCTGAGCGCCGACGCCGACGCTCTGGAGGAGATGAGCCGCGAGGGTGTGGACATGTCGCGACCCGAAGGGTTGTTCGCTGCCCTCTGCAAGAAGGTGAGACACCCTTCCCTTAACTCGTTACCCAGGTGTAGCCTTGGCCAGGAGCTTTTTAATGAGACACGTTTCAGGAAGTTACCAGCTGGGTTTCTAAGTTTATATTGTCTCATTTACTTGTCTCTGCGAAGAAGAGTCGAGAGGGAGGGGCACAGAAATGCCATATATAAGGAAGGAAATCAAGGTTTCAAACGCTAAACAATTTCATTATACCACGAGAAACCCTGACAGACCGAAAATGCACACACAGACCGACAGGAACAATAAAAGAAAGTGGCTTCGACGGGGTGTTATTCCTTTACTGAATGTTTCTTAGAGCTGGAGTGGGGAGGGAATGTAAGAGTCGCTGGCTACTCTTGGGAAGAGATACACCAGTCATGGATAACTGTGTCGTCACCGAACATTTTGTATTGGTTGTCGATCATGAACACCAAGGGTCATCCAACTGACGTCCTGACGCACAGACTTTTATCTTTCAGGTCCGCGACACTCCTCTCGCGTCATCTCTCCTTGGCATCCTGTACAACTTATATCAGATTGACACCACAGGTGTGCACAGGTGCGCGTTTTCTTTGTACCTACTGGTGAATGCCGCATGTCAGTTGCTCGTACGTTTCACAAGAGGTATGAGATTAGGGGAGGGATAAGAAGCTGAAATTAGAAGCTGTTGTGTAATCGATGAGATTTGTACCGAAGTGACCTGTACGAGATCAATTTTCCACCGTCACAGCGAAGGTCTGTGGAACTTGCTAGAGCGAGTTACTAGCCAGGCCGTGGACAGTGTCCTGGAAGCCGAGAAGCTGAGCGCACAGGCCAGGCTGGCCCTGAAAGAGGACAAAGCAGTGCAAGCCGGGGACGCGGACCCACGCTCGTCAGGGTCAAGGATCTTGAGAAGGTCACCATGCGTCAGTGCCAGAAATGGAGGACACAGCCCGGACGATCCTGATTCTAAGGTACGAAAAAACAGCTTGTAAGCTGCTGGAGTCCTGATTTGTGTCAAGCACCTGCTTTGTAGCAAAAAACGAATTTTGTTGATTAGGCCTGTCTTGTAGTGTGATTAAGAGTTCCGTGAAAAGCTTGTCTGGTTGTTTCCCCACCTCATAATGGTTTTCTCCCTTTTGCTATTTCTACCTTGTTATATTTGAAGGATGTTTGAAACAACGCGTTTAAGTTGTAAATAGCTGCTGACGACATCACATCTTGCGATTTTTCGTCCCAGACCTCAGCCAGCGCCGAGAGTGCACCGAGTAGCCTGATGCCCCCTCCGCCCCCTCCACCACCGCTACCAGTGTCTTCAGGACTGGGGGCCTGTCCACCACCCCCTCCACCTCCATCACCAGGAGTTGTGGTCCCAGCACCTCCTCCCCCGCCTCCAGGCAGCCCAGGCACGCTCTGTCCGCCTGCACCACCCCCACCACCACCCCTCTCACCCGGAGCACCGCCACCTCCCCTCCCTCCCCCCTCCCCCGGCATGCAGCTACGGCATGTGACACCCCAACAGCCGGAAGTGAAGCCCATCAAAACGCCGTCGCCCTCTGTCAAGATGAAGACCTTCACCTGGAACAAGATCCCTCCGAACGCAGTCCGACGTAAGTCCGAAATCTTCCCGGCATCAGACGCGATGTACTAGACAGCCTCCCCAACAACCCGGGCACCTCACATTTAGTATTGTCACCCAAGACGATCATCCACAAATCGAGGTTCAAATACTAGGCTGAAACTAAACAGATCATCGACTGGTTTGGATTTCTGGGCTACTTAAGCTAGTTCAAAATATGTTTGCTTTCAAGTGACTGAATGAACTCAGCCGATCTTGGGTTTGTTTTTCGCAACAGAGAATAGCGTGTGGGGGGAGGTCAACACCATGGCCGACAGTGTGGCTGTGGAATACAGAAAGCTGGAGGAGCTGTTCGCCCAGAGGTCGGGGCAGGACAGCGAAGAGAAGCCAGAGGACAATAAAGTTCTGAAGAGACAGTCGGCGTGCATGGAGGTCCGTATAGACTCTCCCGTGTTTGTGTGTGTGAGTGCGTGCTGGAGGCCGTGCGGGCGTGCATGCTTGCGCGAATGTGAATGCGTGCATGAATGCGAGTGTTGTTCTTTTCCTTTGTTTTTTGTTGTTGTTTTTTTTTGGGGGGGGAGTATTCTCTGTGTTTCTTCTTTCGTTATTCTATTTCTGCCCATGCTTGTACTTTTTTAGTTGTTGGATGTCTCCGACCTTTTTCTCTTTTTTTGGTGGGCGGGTGTCGCCTGTTCGCTTGAAAAAATTGAAGTACCCACAGCATCACTGGACCACAGGCATACTGCGTTAGTCCATAGTCGCCCGCCCTGGCCCAGCGATGTCGTGTCCTCGTGTAGTTTCTGTCGCAGTGTTTTATAGGTTTGTTATCAGACGATCATCACCTCTCCAACATGTATATGCAGGTGACGCTGCTTGACGCCAAACGGAGCATGAACATCAACATCTTTTTGAAGCAGTTCCGTAAAACCAACGAGGAAATCGTGGACCTCATCAAAAAGGGAGACCATCGAGTAATTGGCGTGGAAAAACTCAAGGGACTGATCAAACTTCTGCCCCAGCTGGATGAAGTGAGGGCACTGGTGCTCATTCCTTCTTAGGCGTACAATTGTTCAGGTTTGCTTTCCAAAGTGCAATAACCTATTCTGCACGAATATTCAGAGCTGGTCACTCGCTGAGAAGGTTTGTTAAGCAGTCAGAAACTTTATTTTAAAAAATCAACCAATTTCAATATATGCTTCAAAAAGAAATTATTGGAAAATACACCCTAATCAAAAAAAGCAAACCAGCATTTCAGTCGCTTACTTCCCTTGTCAAGGCCTTCTTTGCGCATTCGGGCAACGCTCGAAAAAAGTTTCTATTTTTAAATTACTGTGGATCGGTTTGAACACATTTATCCCACACCTTCATCAAGGTCGAACTTATTCAAAACTACGAGGGTGACCCCGAGAAGCTGGGCAACGCGGAAAAGTTTTTCCAGACTTTGATCCAGCTGCCTTCGTATCGTGTGAGGCTGGAGGCCATGCTTCTGCGCGCCGACTTACCCTCCCAGCTATCCACAATCCGTCCGCACATTTCTCTAGTCAACAGTCTCTGCAGGCGTCTTTACGACAACGCTTCCTTGAAAAAATTTCTCCATCTGGTTCTTCAAGCTGGAAACTTCATTAACAAGGTGGGTCCATTCAACCCTGGAGTTCAGGGGAAAGTTAATGGAACGAACAGTGGCCATGTCAATTTGCAAAGAATGTTTGTAGCGGTAAAGGGGGAATGGGTCGCAGGGAAGATGTTGTTCGTTTATTTTTACAGCCAGTTTCCCCTCCTAATACCCCAACTTAACTCGTAATCCCTGTTGACAAGCACGAAATAAGCTTTCTGGACAATCTGTTGTAATCGATACTCAAAACTGTAACTAGTAGTAATACAGATAACCGCCTAATTAGGTACACGTCTAGCTCATTATAAACAAAACCATTTGGTGCGCGTAAATTGACACAGGAATTTCTACAGTGAAAATGGTAATAATCCCTCACTTGGTCATGCTACTCTGTAACCCCCATATTCCTGAGCCAGCTGTTCCCAAAGGCAGAAATAGAGGAATAAAGTGTGCCACAGCAGCTGATAAGAGCCAGAAAGCAATCATTGGCAGCAGTCTAAGCGACAGTTTGTTTATTCTCAGGGCAGCAACGCAGGCGAGGCGTGTGCGTTCCGTATCAGCTCGCTGAACAAGCTTGTGATGACCAAGTCCAACAACCCACGCATCACCCTGCTGCACGTGCTGGTAGAGGAGGCGCAGCGGAAAGACCAGAGGGCGCTGGCTTTCGTTGACGACCTTCTCGACGACCTTCAGAAGGCGTCCAGGTTCGCGAAATTGGTGTTACATCGCATCCAAACGTGCAAAGTGTGTGTGGGGGGAGGGGGGAGGATAAATTGACACGCTCGTGGATGATAATATTTTGTGTCTGCGTTCATTTCTAACCCGAGTAACACTTTTGTCAAGGACACTGTGTTCCTCAGGAACCCTCTACGTTCTTACGTCATTTACTAAGTTTGAAAAAAAAACTTCATTTTTCAGATCGTCAACGGAGGCTGTGAAAGGAGAGTTTACACAAGTGAAGAACAACGTTCGAAAACTACAGAGGCAGTTGGAGAACGTGGACGAAGAGATAAAGAATCAGTTCAAAAAGTTTTTGGAGGTGACTGCTTTCACTGGAAGGCCCGCAAGTCCTTGTTCAATGGATGATGCTTGCTCGTGTCGTATACGTTAGCGAGAATGTTAAGTATTGAGTACCAAGTACCAAATACGCGTTACTGACCTTTCTCACACAGCCAGTAGATCAAGAGCGTACACTGCATAAGACTGTGAGAATGAGTTAAACAACAGTCCTCAGTCTCGACCTATAACTTGCAAGGATAAATTCATACATACACCCAGCCGTGTTTAAGTAATTTTTCACGCCATTTTAGAGGCGGAGTGATAGATCAGTGTCCTGGTTCGTGGACTTATAAATGCGACTTCCGACAGGACGCACATGGACAGTTGACTGATACTGTCTAGAATTCAGTTACAGCCTTTTAAGAAGTCTAATTAGTCAGAGAAAAGGTGTTTATAGTTTAATCTGTCTTTCTTTCTTTTTTCTTTCTTTCATCACGTAAGTGCGTCTTTCAAGTATGCTTGACATGCTAAACGTGACTTGCTTGTCGCATCTATAGGAGGCTGAAGGCGACATTGGAGATGTGGAGGAAGGCTTTGAACGAGTGGTCACACAGTCCAAGCGTCTAGCGGCACACTTCTGTGAGAGTGAGACGAACTTCAATTTGGACGAGTTCCTCGATTCTTTTAGGGAATTCTGCGAGAAGGTCAAAGCATGTGAACAGGTCAGTCCTTGTCTAGCTGCCGTTTTCTACCTGTTGGCAAGCGCTCCTACTTCACGTGTGCGGAGATGATGGGGGGGGGGGGGGAATTG
>SMGT01001156.1:150655-206876 GCA_004794575.1 Lanistes nyassanus | reverse complement strand
TCTCTCTCTCTCTGTCTGACAACTCACTCTTCTTTCTCACTTCCAAACACTACTCAGTCTCAGCTTCAAATACCAGCGTTCACATTCCTTGTCATACCCCCTCCCTCCTACATGGGTAGTGAGCTGACATGCTCTGGGGTTTTCCTAACCGCTGTACACTACGGGCATCCCAACACAAAATGATGCATTAACGTCGTATGCACTATTTTTAACTTCCAACACACGCACTCAAAAATTACGCGCATACGCGCATACGCGTCCGTGACAATGCTATGATTCAATAAACCGCTCTGTTTACAGACGGTGTGTATGCATTAGAAGTATGATATGAGTCAGTAAACCGCTCTGTTTACGAACGGTTTACAGGAGATGGAGTCCCGGAAACAACAGGCTGAAAAGGCTGAGCTGAGGCGCAAGGCTACAGAAGAGATGATGGAAAAACGGAAGAGTAAGGAACGAAGTGCAAAGCTCGGCAAATTAGTGTCTTGACCTTGGGTCGGTGGATGTTGCTGGTGTCGTGGTAGTTTGTAAACTTCTGTCTCGCGTACGGGAAGTTAAGGCGCTGACAGCAGCTTACCGAAAGTTCAGGGGCTAAAAGGGTTAACACCGAGGGAAATGATTAGCCGCGCTCGCACAAATTTGGAGCTGCTAGTTATCACTCCCTGTGCCCCGACTTTCTGTAAGTACACGGGGGTGGTGGTGCTAGATACTGGTTTCAAAAAATTAGGAAATCTAGGGGGGGAGCTAGGAAACACAGTTTCTAAATGTTTTCTTGGAGTTTGGAATGGCCATTTAGTACTTAAACTGCCTTTATTTCCCCTTTGATCACAAGCATTTTCGAGTTATGAGTTCTTTCCCAAAAAAATTTCTTCATTCGACCCTCCCCCCCCCCCCCCCCCCCCCCCCCCCCCCCCCCCGCGACCCTTGTTTTTGCATAAGAGTTCGTCAGTATTTTCAGTTAAATCTTGTGCACTGTGCATACCTAGCCTTACGTGCACGCTTTACTTTGACAAGGAATTAATCTCTACCACCTTCCACCCCTTCCACAATCCCTTGCGCTTTTCCCCTTCTGACCTCCTGCCGTCTATTTCAGGCATCAGTAAGAATGGCCAGTCACTTGATCAGACACAAGACCAAGGCCGCGACACCAAGATCGTCGACAACCTGGTCAGCGAGATCAAACGGGGCAACGTGCTGCGGCGTCTGTCCATGAAGCGCAAGACGAACGGACTCGCTAAAAATCCGGAAGCTGTTCGCTTATAGCATCTGCCCGCGTGGACATCGCGTGCTTTTGTATTAGTCAAGTGTTTATCTAGGTTACGACGCGTACGTGTTCTTGTGACAAAATTATGTCAGGTCTCTGTCCCCATTTTATTACTATTTCCTTTCTGCTGCTTGGCGTGTGAAAGCATTTGTTTATAGAAAGCATTTTCTTTTTCTTTTCTTTTCTTTTTTTTTTTTGGAAGAGCACTTTTATTTTCGGCTGCTTAGAATGTCTGCCTCGTGAGACGCACAGTCAGGAAAACCCCATGACATCAAACAAAAGGGTGGTGCGCACTGTGATGTTGTTGGCTGCTGCTGCAACAGGGTTCATCCTAAATCAAGATGCAGATCGGATGCAGCAGAGCCAACAACCTGCTTGTCTACCTGCTTTGGTCTGACTCGGCCATTTATATTACAGTTGTTAATTCTGTCTAAGCAAAAGGAAAAGAACTGCGAACAGAGGAAAAGATGAAACAAGAAGGGACTCGGCAACTCGAAAACTCTGTGTGTATTTAGCGCAGAGCAAAAGAAAGCGGGTTTCCTATTTAAATATTGTTCAGAGGCAAAATCTGTCGGTTTCATCGGGTACACCATGACAGTACTGATACCTGCTTAGTAACGTGCATGTCCTACCATCACATTATTAGTGTGGCTTCTAGGAACAATTTAAATGCCTACTTTCAGAAGGCTTGAATTTCATATTTTTGATCTCTCTCCTTTGATTCAAGACGCTCAGTTCAGTCACTCGATACCGCCATTATTTATTAAAGACTGAGCATTTTCTTCGTCAAATAATGAGATTCCTGCCTTTTTTAAAAAATCAGAACGGTCATGCCAAACTTTGAGTAGCATAAAAGCTTATGTATTTGTAAGTGCTGCGCACAAAAATTTTACCGCATCTTTACCAGAAAAATGAGGGAAAGGTAGAGAGGGTGAGTGAGAGAGAGAGAGAGAGAGCAGGACAAAGTGGGCGCGTGTAAATAATTACCAAAAGAAGTAAGCTTCTGATATTTTAAATAAACACTTTATCTTTTCAAACATGTTTTAAATGAGAACATTGGCGATATATCTTGTACGTTTAGAGTAAATTTGCTGCATTTAAATTATTGTCGGAATGGTAATTTTTTATTGTTTTAGTCTGCGTTTTTTTCAGAATTTGAATAAAACCATGATCAGCCTTTCTCACCTTTGCTTTTGACTATTTGTTTTCCATTTGGATGGTATTATTTCGCTTCGGTTTCAGTTTGAGCATGCTTATACAGCTCCGAGACCAGCAATGGAAGAGGACGCTTAAGACGGGCAAAACAGCAAAACAATATTTAGTTTGTCCAAAAGCAAGAGAGTTGGTGTAGAGGCAGATTTAAAATGTAAGAAAAATCACTTAAACTTTGTTACTCAATGCGAATGTTTTGCGGGACTCATTTATCACAGAACGGGCATAATGTCACATTGTGCTGCATCTGGCTTTGCATATGTTGTTTTTCCTATTGTGAAGACAGAAATTCAGCTGACACGATCTACAAAAGATGACATAGCTAACCTCTCGGCCTGGATGAAAACATAGTTCTTTGAAAAGACCTGTGTCCACGAAACGCTGGCTGGCGATAAAAGCTTCATGTACTAAGCGTCAAAAACGAATCACTCGCGCTAAAAAAACATAAAATAAAAAATACGCATACATTATATGAAAAGGAATATGTTCACACGTTACGTGCGCTCTACTTAACTGTAAAGCTTTGTGTCACGATCTTTGGGTTTCTTCTGCCCAGTTCTCCAATATTTACATCGCTACTGCTTTCCAGAAAGTCTTTTGTCACCTTGATGTTCATTCCCAAAATTAGATATCAGCTGACCCAGTAAGGACCTTGTTTTGCTGAACTGCCTGACGTAAACATGAGTCGGTGTCGTGTTGCTTACATAGAGGCAATAAGAGACCCCGCTGCACTTGTATCGCGCTACAGATAGCTATGCAATCTTCGGAGGGGATTATCTGTGCAGCGGGCACTACTGGAACCCGTGCTCCTTCTAAAGGTTATGGAAACACCTCCTGTTAAGGAAAAGACGCATCATGCAACCGACCTCATAAGTTCCCAATAATAGCTGATGCCTGATTTTGCTCACATTTTAAAAACATGGAGACGGGTGTATATTTGCTTTTGTTTGTCTGCTTGTGGGTGCATATGTAGCTGCGAGTGTAAGACGGGGTAGACGGGTGAGACACAACAGTGGAAAGAAAGACACGTATTTTTACATGTGATTTTCGACAGTTGATAACTCGGTGCAGTTTGGGGAATACCCCGTCATGTCCATGTTTAGCGCGCACGCACCCACGCACTCATTGATCACACTCAATGTCGATGGCTATTAATAAGCTGGTAAACTGTCCGATTTAATGGTGTCGACAGACAACTGGAAATGTATTGTAACATCCCTAGAGTTTATTTCGTGATAAAAGCATCTCACCCGAAGTTACCTAAATCTTCCTCCTGCCAAAACCTTTGACTGGACAGAAGCTGAGACAGTGAGTTTGACCGGATACAATGTTCTTTCTTTCTTTCTTTTTTCTTTCTTTCTTTTCTTCCTTCTTTAGCTCGTTCTCGCTTTTTCCTGTAAGTCTCTCGTTCCTTCACGCCTTGTTTTCTTGATTTCCTCTTCTATCGTCCAATCTCTGATAACTCCTAAAAATGTTAATTGTTTACCTTTCGATGCGAGAGCTAAATAATCCTCTGCACATAGATCAATATAACTGGACCACATGCTTGTCTAAAGTAACATGCTGGATGTCTTATATTTACCAAAATAATGTGCGGAAACAAATCTCACTGAGAAATTTTTTCTCCACATAATTCTAGAATAGGAAAAGATCTCTTCCAATACTGAAAGAAAGATCGAGAGATCTGGCTATGGCACAAGGCAGTTGTACCATCTAGGTGGTTATAACAACACTCATTTTTTAAAAAGACCAAAGAGGACGCAATCATCTCAACAAGATTCTTGCTGTGTACAATATATTCTGTATAAAGAATCGTTTCACAAAGTAATTTGCAGAGGACCCTGTTGCCTTGAAACGTATAAACCAGTCTTCAGCGACAGTGATGCATGTTGTTTACCGGCACATATGTGGGTCATTACTAGAACGAGATATCATGATTAAATGTGTGGGTTTTCCTGTGTTTTACTGAAACGGAAGTAGAACCCGTTTTGTTCGTGCTTGAGTATAGCTGCGTATGCGTCCGCGTATAATGGAGGACCTGTTATCCGAATGAGATCATTCTCACGCAATATTCAACAAGTTAGGATCTCAAGCAATATTCAACAAGTTATGATATAAATTCGGATAGGCAACTCTGTCTGACCGCACTGATCTTTACAGATCTCATCTGAAAAGAACAATGAATGTATCTTGCCAATCAACTAAACGAAGAAGGCAAAAAATGGTTTATTTTCATGCACGTGTGCAGGTAGGTATGTATATGTTTATATATAAATGCACATAGGCAGGAATGTATGTATGTATGTGTTTTGGGCGGGAGGGCGGGTACGTAGGTACGTAGGTAAGCTGGATGGATGGCTAGTTAGTATGCCTTTTCTTTCCAACAGGATTACTAACCCGTATTGGAGGACTATAAGAGCGCTCCGTTTAAAAGACACAAAAAAATCCCACACATTGGAAATGCCAATTGTAGCCACAGGAGGCAAATCCTCTCAGCTGACAGACACAGTCACTCTGCCACAAGCCCCACAAAAGTCGACCAGTGAAGGACCGCCAGAGATGAGTATCGTTGTAGATGTGAATCAGACACTGCCCCCATCGCCAGTGTTAAAATCTCCCCCTGCCAAAATGCCCAAACCGTCTCGTCGACACTCACAAACTCTGGAAACAGGGCCACACGTAGACAGAGTAGAAGTGCTGCCATTCAGGCCATCAGTCGATGGCCTGTCCTCACCGCCGACGAGGGCATCAGCAGCTGCCCCGACAGCATCTGTAGCGGACACTGGGGGAGGATTCGGCTCGTCACAGACTCCACCTGCTGCAGCAGCGAAGAGTCCGCCTTCTGAGGACAAGAAAAGAAACCCGGAGGTAGGAACAGAGAGCGCACCACCTCCTCCATTACGACCAGCACGAACAGAGGAAACGACTGCAGCGTCCCCAGCGCTCGAACAGGTCGCCAGGTCGACAGTCAACATACATATGTCTTCAACTCCAAAAACAACACAAACGCAGACAGACATATTGTCTGCTTCGTCCACGCCATCGACGTCACTGGGCAACAGAGACGAAAACTTTGCTGTAGAAGTCAAGGGAAATGGTCTATCGTCACTACCACCACCTTCCATACCACCGTCATCTTTACAACCACTGTCGCCATTGTCACCACCACCACCACCACCACCACCACCACCACCACCACCCCTGCTAATGGGCTCCGTGAAAAAGAACATTGTCAACGTGAAAGAACTGCTTCAAGTCCCGGGTATCTCTTTTGGTTTCTGGAAAAATCATATTGATTTATTTACCCTTCTTTCCTGAGTGATCATCTCTCTCCTACATGCACAGTTACATACAATGGATTTTTTTCAATCGCTGCCTTCATCTTTTTACTTCTAAGGTCATCTTAAGATGTACCAACAATGTTTAACCCCCAGTAAAGGCTATTTCCCCTTCCCCCCCCCCCCACACACACACAAACGGAAGAAGAGTGGGCTGGGTGGGTGGGAATATACCGTTCAGTAAATATTATACGGATACACTACTTTCCAACTTTTCTGCGATGCGATTTCCTAATCATAATAAAGTGAAGATCTAAGTTTAAATATTTGATTAGTTATCTTTGGCAATGTAATAAAAAGGCAGACTGGTGTAGATGGAATTTTTCACGTGTTCAGAAGACAGCGTGTGGGGGGACATAAGTAAGATGGCCACTACTCCATTGAACAAACACCACTTGAAAATGTTTCTCTCGGAATATGACGAGGTAGACACGTCCCGGGATGTTTCAACCGCCAGCCAGGTACGTTAATGCTACCCGGTCTAGAATCTTCTGAAGTATAGAAAAGACTTTTATGACGAAAAATCTATAACCCAAAAAATTCTTTAAAACTCGTATCCAGAGCGAACAAATGCATTTGTTCAAACCGAAAATGTGCAATGCAGAAGTGAATATTAAGCTTTTCTCTTATGATAATTTTGTGCATGTTCTGATTATACATTAGTGCCATTTATACGTACATGTATGTTGTTTTTTATACACGACGGGAGCTAAGAATCTGACAAGGATTTTCTTGTTTTTAAATTAAATATAGCTTACAGCTCTCAATGTGTCCAATGTTATAAAGTATAATCGTGAAACTAATTTCCGTTCAAAAGAAAAAAAGAGGGACAGAAATAAGAAAAGAAAACCTGAAGAAATTTGCATCCGTGTACAGGAACCACTGCTCGACAATGCTAAAAGCATGCGAGTCGACCTTCTCCTGAGGCAGTTCCAAACACCTGATGACGTGTTCGACTTCGTGGAGAAAGGGAATCACGCAGCCTTTACAACAGAACACCTCAAAGAGCTGGTAGCACTTGCACCGGACCAGAACCAGGTGTGTTTTTTTAATTAAAATATATTAGGACATTTAGCTAGAAAGTAAATGGGACGTTGCATGGTAGGTGGGTTAGCATTTGTGTTTGAATGAATCGATGGACTGACAGGCGAGCTGGACAAAGTCTGGCTCTCAGGATACACGTTTTTTTTCTGCCGGAAAGTAACGAAATCCAATCGTTAACTGTTTCTATGTTGCCGTTAAAAAGGATAATAAAGAAACTGGTAGAGCACGAGAGAATCTGAAAAAATGTAAGCAGTGTTCAGTATTTACTTCCTTTCTCTTCCAAGACCGCGACCAGTTTGCCAGACGGACAAACAGACGTGACTGACGAACAGACAAACAGACAGCCTGAAAGAGAGACAAAGTGGGCGGGAACAACACGGCTCAGTAATCGTGACCACGAACTTTAGAGCCTTTCTTAACAAGATAAAAGTGATTCGTACCTTGCCAAAACTGGTCATCGTCATAATGGTCAGGTTCGTCCGGTTAAGAAGGACCCTTACCTCAGCTATATTCATGCTCTGATTATCTTATATCCGAATTTGCTCAGCGGCAATTATCTGAGGCCGGTTCTGTAGAACAGAGTATGGTTAGGTTGTGTGGCCAGACTTGGTGTGGTACAATATAGGAACTTTTGATTACATTCCCTGTTTCCACTGGCGATCCTCGCGTCTATAAAACTGGCCTCTGCGTGACAGGCGACCAGAATCAAAACGCGCACTGACGCCAGCCTGACGCTCACAGAGAAGTTCCTGTACCGCCTGGTTCACATCCCGCACTACCGCCAGCGCCTGGACATCATGCTTAGCCGCGTGCAGCTCCCTTCCGGCCTTCGCGACCTTCGCGAGAGACTGCTTGACTACCGGAGCGCGTGCCAGCATGTGCGCCACAACGAGTCCTTGAAGAACTTCCTTGCCTGGACTCTTCGAGCGGTCAACATTATCAATAATGCAAGTTTCTGAGCGTAGCGTGTTGGGTAGGATTCCGTGCTGGTTGGTTTGTTGTCTGACTGGAAGACTGCTTTCCCTTCATTATCTCCGCACATGCCTGTATGTGGTGAAATATATAATATAATGCACTGTCCACATTACGTATGTAACTCTGCTTCTCTTTCGTGGATCGGTGCTTACATTGTAACAGCTTTAAACTGCACCTGTGGATCTATTGTGTCGCTGCTTTCTTTTGTTTTCCACAGAAGACCAAAGAAGCGAAAGTTTTGGGGCTAAAAATCACTTCACTTCACGCAATCAAAACGACAAGGGCCAAAAGCTGTGATCATGCGACTCTTCTGCATGTGCTAGTGAACGAAATGCGCAAGAACGACCCTAAGGCTTTGGCCTTTGCTACTGAATTGCCCGATGTTCTTAAAAAGGCCTCGAGGTGTGTTCTTATGTTTTTTTGTTGTTGTTGTTTGGTTGTCTTTTTTGTTTGTTTTGTTGTTGTTGTTTGTTTACTTTCTTGAGGTAGAGAAGTATTCGGGGGATTGAAGGGGAAAGCGAAAGGTTGGTTTGGCTAGATTTTGGCTATAGTATGGCTATATTTGGGGGGATTGAAAACTATAGGATAC
This sequence comes from Lanistes nyassanus, assembly GCA_004794575.1. Classification (NCBI taxonomy): domain Eukaryota; kingdom Metazoa; phylum Mollusca; class Gastropoda; order Architaenioglossa; family Ampullariidae; genus Lanistes; species Lanistes nyassanus. Next base: position 198,454 of record SMGT01001156.1, on the reverse strand, counting down.
ACAAGACCACTCATGTCAGTGAGAAAAGGAAATAAGTACCAAAACAGCGGGTGGCATTGTGTGAAACGTTTTTAAAGTTATATCGGCTGTAGAAAAGATGTTTTTGTAACCTAGAATAATTGCCACAAATAAGTACTTTTAGTAAAATTACTCTGTTTTGAGAAAACCAGAAAACTACGAGCACGTAGACAGAAGGCGAGGCAGAGGCAGCCCACGTACACAGGCAGACGGATAAGATGAACTGACGGACGGACGGACGGACTAACAGATGGACGGACGGGCGGACCCCGAGTAAATAAGCGTTTCGGACTTTTTAAAAACTCCTCTTGCTCTTTCATTTCTTACAGCCATTCCTACAACAGTCTGAAAACTGACTTGCAGAACCTCAAGACACAGAAAAATGACTTGGAGACGACCATACGCAAAGTGGAAGGGTGCAATGAAATCAGCATCCAGCTAGACGCATCCCTGGAAGTGCGTAATTTTCTTTTTTTGGGGGGGTGGGGGTGGGGGGTGGGCTTATTAGTCGAATAAATAGCACCTATTATGAGAATTTTTAAAAGTAATTTTCAGACAGACAGAGATACGCGTTCTTATCGTCCTTTTTTTAAAAGAAAGATGTGAGTTGGGTTGCACAAGCATTTGTATCGGACACTTACGATAAGTAGAGTGGTTGCGAGGCCCTTTAACCTGTATATTTTACCTGTACCTTACAAATGCAATCCAGCCCAGTTCTGTGTTATGAGACTGTATATTTTATACTAAATTGTTCGAGACAGAGGTGAGAAGAGAGGAAGATATAGGGAGGGAAACGACAGAGAAACTAAAAAAAAAAAGTTTCAATCTTTACTTGAGTTATCTTGCTAGGTTGCTGCTGCCACTATGGTATGTACCACGAGCAAACATTCACAAATTTATTTTCGAAAAATGCTTACGACGAAACGTTGCAAATGGTCGTGCAATCAAATGATGAGATATCTCACTGGAAATATTGTTTGTCGTTTTAGGAGATAAACCCACTCATCGAAGATGTTGAAAAGATTTTCCAAGGAGTGGAGGCCGACTTCAGTTCCCTTCTAAGCTACTTCTGTGAAGATGTACAGGCTGAGGCCAGCATAAAAATCTTTGAAAGTCTTCTCACGCTGTGTGACAACGTGCTATCAGAAAAGGTGAAATCTCTTTTTACTATTAACAGAAACTATGACACGAAGGGGAAAAAAACCGTCCGTCGGATGTGATGCCCTCTAATATCACCCTGCTCATTGTCATTAACAGTTTCAATCGCTTAATTGCAATCTTCAAAAATATGTTTTCTTGTCAAAAAAAAGGGGTAGCACACGTATCTCATGCCCAAACACTGACGCACATTGTCGAGCAATATTTCGCGCCCATCTTATCTGACATACTACACGTTCATTCGAGCTCTTGCACATAGCACCTGGACAGTGGACAGATGTAGAATCGCCATTCTGTTCAACAATTTCCCAGAAATAACACTCTAGTTCCCTTCCTTTTTACTTTTTTTGTTTGTTTGTTTTAATTAAAGATTTTTTGACATTCTACTGATTTCTTTTTATTTTCATTCAGAACCATGAGAGCGGCGTGACACAAAACCGAAGAGGTAACAATATTCCTGCTTTTGTCACACAATTGACCTTTTCGGTAATTTGACCTGAAATGGTTTGGATAGAAATTGAAGGCTGAACAAAATTGCTGAGGCTGCAACAGTTTCATAATGATTCTATAACAAGAAAAGGTTGTGGGGGGCGGGAGAAATGGGCTGCATGCGCCCGCTTTTGATGAGCACGTTTTTCTTGTCGTCCTCATCCCACGTCTCTCCAACAGGCGCATAGGCAAACAGGCAGTCAGACATAACACATGCTAGATGCCCCAACTGTTAAAGAAAACAAAGACTCCAACAAAACTTTAGCACAGATTCTGTACGGAAACCATCAGAGCGTTGCTTTTCAAAGAGATTAAGCTTAAAGGTTTCGAAGCGTTTAATAATTCTGGTGCATATTCTGGGTTGATAATAGACTGGTGGGGAGGCTTTTCCTTCCCAGTCTGGTCCAGTCTGCATGGAGAAACATAGCTGACGTCCTCGATGGTAGCTTCACTCTGTTTCAGGTTCCGTAACCCTGGGAAAGCGAGTGACCTCACTGTGCCGTCACTGAACGAGACAGCCTGACGTCACTGTACGCAACAGTGTGGCGTCACAGTGAACGGCAGCGTGACGTCTCTCCCTTGGCTTGTTCTGCACTGCACTCTTTCAAGGAAAAGCCTATACATGAGCCGAGATTTAGACTGGTTGGTTTTGTCTGCTTTCCAAACTGGGTGCACATCATTAAAAACTGCCTGTCCGCACTGACCATCTTACTGCAGCCATCAGTCTGGTGGTTCTTTCAGTGCATAGCTTAGTAATAGGACCTCATCCCCCATAGTGCGAAATCACCGCGAGGTGGAAGCACTGTCCCTCTAAATAACCACCACCACTATAGAGGGTGGGGACCTATTATTAAGCTATGCACTGAAAGAACCACCAGACTGATAGTGATACCTGCAGTAAGATGATCAATGGGGACAGGCAACTGTGCAGGGAAAGGGCCGAATAGAGTTTGCACAATGTTTAACTCCAGGAAATAATCCTTGGCCCCACCAGGATTCAAACCAGCAACTTTCCACCTGCTAGTCTGCAGCTCTATCTACTGAGCTATCCAGCCCCGAAAGAACAGCTTCAACCAGAGGCGCCAAGATGGTGAGAAACAGAGAAGCGTGATATAGCCGGGGACTGTGTCCAAGGGACGGAGCTGTTACTCCCCATCACCCTGCAAGATTTTTTTTCAAACTAACGAACATCTTAAGCTTGTCACGTTACCCCTCTATAGCTATCCTGTCATCGCAATTCAACATCTCAAAGTCACAGTCTTCGGCCTCTGGCCTCTGATGCCACTCCTCTGCATGAATTCTCTTGGCTGTCCGCTTTCCTTTCCCAGTTTCGTGGCGACTGATTTCTGCCATCGACTCTTCCAAGAAGCAGCTGGCGTGTCGCCACCACCTTTTGAAGACAGGCTACCATTATGACACGAATGACGTCATTGCGAAGGTGTTAATGTGATTTCAGTGACTGACAGTATAAGTTCTCTTGTCCGCGCCTATGTGGGACGTAACATCAAAAAATACAATGAACGAACAAATACGCGCGTTGTACAGTCGGGTCCCATGTAAACACGTCGGCATTTAGAAACACTAACGTTTACTACTCATAAAACATGAAATCTGTATGCACATTTTCCAGAAGGACGTCAATTTGAAAATGTTTATACGTGTAGTTATACTGATTTATATTAGAATTCTTGTGGTAACAATCCAAAGGATCTTCAATCTGTATGCCTTTTTTTTTTACCTTTCATGTAAACGTAATCAGTCAATTATCGGGAGACTCTTAAAGAAAATAGTCTGCAAGAGGTGACTGCTGCATACTCTGTGCAAAGCTGTGTGCATGCGTGCATGCGTGCATGCGTGCATGCGTGCATGCGTGCATGCGTGCATGCGAGATGAATGAAGCAGAGCTGGAGGTGGGTTCAGGAGCATTCTTGTCTCTCTTGCACACATTATGTAAAACTTCCCATAAAGGTCCCACTATCAGTGTTTTACGGACAATTTATTCACGAAGAACAAAATGATTGCTTAGACAATTTATCCCAGATGCATTTCTAAAGTCAGAGACAGAATAAACTTATATGTGTGCATTTGCATGTGTGTATACGTGTCATTCTCCTATACATGTGTAAATACATGTAGTAGATATTTTCTGGTGTGCATCGCCTTACCTAAATATCTTTGTGCCTGTGTATGTGTGCGTGCATGTGCGCGCATGTTCTGTTACTGCCAAAGAACAGTACTGTTTCATAAACTCACAGAACTCTATATACTATCAGTAACACCTTTACATTTGTCACATTTCCTGAAACAGTACCATTAACTTATACGTCAGAGCAAAAAAAAAAAAAACACTTTTACATCCTTCAAGGGTCCTTTCGGAGAATTATGCGTGTATGTGACCTTAGACCATGTGGTGTTTCAAAAGTTCCGGTTTGTGCATCACCTCACTTATTCGGATCCGGGTAGCGACACTGCGCAGTCGGAGGGTATGTGTATTTGTTGCTTAGCGTCCAGCCGCAAACTATGTGCATGTCAGGACGGTGTTGCTTAGACAAAGTTTACGTACTGCCACACGTGGGACTGATGGCCAACACGGGCCTCAGTACCACCCAGTCACATTATACTGACACCGGGCCAAATAGTCCTAGTACTGTTCCCTGTAGTGCTAGGCGTCTGGCAGGGCAGCTACTTGTTAAGCCAATTGTTAAGTCTTAGATATGACCCGGCCGGGATGCGAACCACCGACCTCCCGCCTCGGAAGCGGGCGCCTTAACCACTAGACCACCGAGGCGGTCGCGGGCAGTCGGAAACTAAAGCTCAAAGAAACTGTTAAAAGCGTTTACGTGCTTCAGAGCACATGCCCAACATTATTATTTCAATGTTTTCCTACTAGAATCTGAACACATATGGCTTTTTTTTTATTTAATATACCTCCATGCTCGTATGAGAGCTAATGAAACCTGTCTAAATAAAGCTCTAAAAGTGAAAATCTTATTGCTATGTGTCAGGAGCTCAAATCCGTCAACATTGTGTTCTCGTGACCCTACGCGTGACCCTCCGCCAGTCACGCAAGACTCACTCTTCCCCTCGCCACGCTGGTTGGCAGCAAGCACTCAAGCTCAGTCACGTGCAGCTGGCTGTTCGGAGTAAAATATTGCTCAGCAAGGGCCGGGCCGTGGCAAGAACAGTGTGATACAATCAGGTGTTGAAGGGCTACGAGGATGGGGGCAGGTGTATAAGATTGTCATTCAAGCGCAGTCCCCCAGTCGGCGTGTAACCGCGGTGGGAAACAAACTGCTTAATTGTACTGTGTGTGCTGAACTCGTCGGACACTCGTCTGCAATGGGAAACCAGTGTTGACGTTAGTCGACCTGTCCGCTCCTGGTTACTGGAAGTTTAAGGGAAAAACCACCAGTGTTAGAACAGTCTTGAACGTTTTTGAAGTTAACGATGGAACCAGAAAACATAGATGGTGATTACTACAAAGTGGGCCCCGTTCTACGAGATATTGCAGACATTCACAGGAAAACGTCTGCCACCAACGGAGGGTTGGACTCGAACACTGTCAGGAGAATAAACGGACCCAGCGCGGCAAATGGCAGCAGCGGGAATGGTGAGTAAGCTATAAACCATCGGCGTTTCCACTGTTTACCAACACTGTACATCTAGGTTATCTTGCATACAAGACGCGGACGTGTCAGTTCTTAAAGTTGTTGTGTCACCATTTTATTTTCTCACTGACCTAGTACCCTTTTGCGAGATACGAGAAACCCCAGTACATAAAAAATAAGTTATATATGACAACTGGCCTTTTCCACATATCATCGCATTGCTACCCGGTATATACGCATGATTGCCAACACTGCTTTAGCAGCGAAGTGAGGTGTTTACAAAACGTGCCAGTACACTAGAAGCGGGTTTGCACAGACAATCTGTGGTCTATAAATATTTCAGTGCCACTTAATCAAGTTCAGCTCAAAGTCTATGTCCTAGACAACACAAATCGTTCTTAAAATGGAAGATTTTTACTCTTTTCGTGTGCCGACCTCGCTTCGAAGCATGGTCACGAGATCTCACCAGTCCAACAATTTTAGGCATGCGTAGAGTATGCGACTGACCAAGGTCAAGGGGTCGTGCTGACCTCCGTCAGTGTCAGCTTCGCATAGTAACCACACACCCGCGTGACGACAAAGGGCTATTGTCGACTGGCTGCGTAATTAATCCGCCTTCACCCCCACCCCCTGACCGAGCCTGAGGGAGGATATCAGCCCAGCTTACAGCGTAAGCCATTTTAAGATGGTAATCGGAAAGTATTAGTCTAAAGCTTTCTGTTGCCTCAGATTGGTAAACGAAGACGCATTTTAGTTTGACGTAGTAAGGTTTTACGTCACCTGTGTGCATGATGCGTAAATCTGTCTCGCTCATTGTGGACAACGACGGGTATTGGGTAATCTTGGAAACTCACGTGATGCCAAAAGTGGGCGGATCAGCTTTCAAAAGTATGAACCAGCCCTCCAGCGTGGTCGTCGCTATTTGCAGAACATGCTGTAATAGTGATACATCATCCAATCCCCCCCCCCTGGGTTTTGTTGTTGTTGTTGTTGCGTCATATCAGAATTACCCCATTTGGGTCCGTGGAGAGAGAGAGAGAGAGAGAAGATTGGGGGTGTGGTGGGGTGGTGGTGGTTGGTATATTGGAGCTGAATTTAATTGACAGCAAAAGTCGGACAAAACGTTGAGGAAAATGCGATGAGGGTTTCGATGTATGTTGTCACTTTGTGTGTTTAACGTCGAAGAAATATCCAGGTTTAATACGACTGCAGCTGGGAGGTCACATATTGGCAGATAGTATAACGGCAGGGGAGGAGGTGTGGCCAGCAAAGTGATGATTTCGATTTGATGTTGGCGTAAACGTACAGAAAGACTTTTGTGATTTGGGGATAACAGAACTGTGTTAAATATTAGGAAGATACAAAGACCTTTTGCTCTCAAACCAGGAGAGGATGTGGAAGCCAGATGTAGGGGTGTAACCTCCGGGTTCTCACCTTCATCGCAGCCTTTTGACAATCCCCTTGCCTTACCTCCCTGCCCTTAAAATAAGAGAAAGGAGTTTTTTTTGTTAGGGTGTTGTTAGTTACACTGAATCGGTAGGTCTCACCGAATACCGACTTGTGTAACAGTAACAAACAGGCAACATCAGCAGCGTGTTTTCTGTCCAATAATTCGTGCTAAGCAGTATAGATCCGTGTTTACTGACCTGACAAAGGTTTTCCTGCTATCCACACCTCTTTCTTCGTACCTCCTCCTTTCACCTCCTGTCTGACCTGGGGGTAAAGAGAATTTTCGTGGCGTTATAAAACTTAAAAACCACTTGATGTGACGAAACTCTTTCCTTATTTTGGAAGAAATTCTTTTTTCTGGTGAAACCCAACTGGTGAATTTCTTGTTTTTTTTAAATTTTGTCTATTTGTTTACTGTCACGGTGACTGGTTATTGAACTTGAATGCGACCAAGTACTCCTTAACCATGTTTTGATATTTTAGAACTATAATTTCAAAGAACGCATACAAGGACTTTAGTGAATACACCAAGACAAAATAGATGACAGTACGTAAAACCAGTCCTCCAATACAGTGTCGGTAAAATGAAGGGGGAGGGGAGACGGTTAGAAAAATCTCACACGCAACTTTAAAAAATCACTTTCGAAGAAAACTCGATCACGAGTTTAAAAGTCAATAGACAAAGAATTGTGGTGAAAACTTTAGACGTTGAGATAGATATCTGCTTGGTGAAACATGTAAGGTCAAAAAAGCCTGGAGTTGGCTCTGGGTGGCGTATGTGTGCTTTCGTGTTTTGTACATCCCGGACACGTACGCGTGTTGGTATGATGATAAATGTAGCAGGATTTTGTACATCTGAATGCTTTTTTGTATCGGGGAAGAGAATGGGGTGGAGGATATGTAGTTGGCGGGTCCCCGTGTGGTTTTATGAAAAGGGTGTGCATGTTTATCCCCAAATATGGAACGATCCGTATTTTGTATACATAGGATTGTATCCGTCGGTCTGAATTCACAACTTCTGAGTCGTGCGGTGAGAAACGCGTCTCTTGCTTTCCAAACTTTTACAAGCCATAGCCTTTTATAGTCTGTGTGTTCGTGGTAAAACAGTGAAGTAATAATGCTGGATAAATGTAAGTGACGACTGTGCACTGAGGCACGTAACACTTATAATCGTTTCTTTTCGCAATGCAGCGACATTAATTAAAGTGAGGCGATTCACAAACCGGAACTTTTGATACAGCACTTGAGGTCAGTCACAGGCATGCATAATTCTCCGAAAAGGTCCATTGTTTGAAGACTTTTTATAGGACATTTGTGCACACCAAGTTCACTAGCATTAGCACATTTGATGACGAAAGGAGAAAACAATCTAGCATTTCGGGTAACAAGAACACCGACTGCAAAATGGAAAAAATGGCTCCGCTAGAATGCTTGTATGTGAACTGGTGGGGGGCTCCAGATAGGCTAGAGACGTCATTGACAAATCTCACAAGATAAGAAAGAGGGTTAAGAAGTCTTAGGGATGAATATCGCACATCAAATTTACAGCAAATGTTTTCATTGTGTCAAGGTCGACTATGGTGAGGAAGTGTGTTAAGGTTGGTGTGATACGCAGATGAAAAGACCGTTCACCTGCGTTATGCAGGTTGCACACTCACTCCTACTTCGCGTTTGTAGGCTACAATTCTCAGATCGACAAAGACTTGTTACAGTTTGTGACTTTTTTTCCCTGTAACAAAATTTTAGTCTTACCCCATGTTTTTCACTGTCTCCGCCGGGCAAATACTTTCTCCTAAAGTTTAAATGTTGAAAATATTTTCTTGTATGGTCTGGCAAGTTGCCTGAGATGTTACTTGCCCGACAGCTAACTTTATTTGGCCTGGGCACTATATGGCAACAGTAAAAATAATTTCAAAGTTTGATGTGCAACGTTTATTTATTTATTTAATTTTGTGTAATAGGTTCCAGTCCTTATTCAGAAGCATTGGAGGACCTGCCACCCGGGATCGGTAAATATGATGACTTCCACACCATCGACTGGTTACGCGAGATCGCCCGTGACCGCATGCGACATCGCCACATCGTCAAGAAACGTCAGGAGGGCTGGTTGGAGAGAGTGAAAGGTGCTCACGATGCCTGGTCTGGTTGGGTCTGCCTCCTGCTCGTGGGCCTGGCTGCTGGTAAGAGCGAGAGAGAGAAAAAAAACAGATAAGACTAAGAGTGTGCATATGTGAGTGTGCGTGCGTGTGGGTATGTATGTATTTGATCTTCTTTGAAAAGATGTGCGCCTGGGTAATGGGGAACCAGGAGATAGGCACGACAAGCAAAAGGTTCATAATTGTCTTCGTCCCAGGTTTTGCCGAACAGCGAAAAATGCATTACTAAATTTTCTTGACGGGACAGTAGTGTAAATCGCTCTGTCCACAACATCTGGGGATCGAGCAATAAAGAAACTAAAGTACACATGTACTGACATCAAAGGATAACATCCGCCAGCGGCACGTCATGTTTTGGTTTGTTTTAGAGAAAAAAGAGAGAAAGGATTCCGTAGTTTTTAGTTTCGTACAGTTGTAAACCTTCCAATGAGGTGCATTACTCATACTGATTACTCAAGGGCACTCAGTTTGGCAGGTCGCCGAGCTCTTAAGTGTGGCTTCCCTCGAATATTTCTGCAGTTTTTCGAGCACTGTGGCCTTTTTTATCCATAGAAATAATAACTTTTTTTCATTGGGGGCGCTCAACCGTTTCTTCTCACGCGGCCTCACTAGGTTTGCTGCCACTTCGAAATGACGTTTGTATTTGCCGTCTGCTTCAAAACGACAGCAAAATGACAGTTATTCCCCTTAGACCGCACAACTGTGTAATGAAAGCAGTAGGCCTATAAATATGCATTTTTAGATCTAAAAGTGTGGCGATGCATGTCACCCTGTTGTTTAGGAAGTGAAGTGGTGCGTTATTTTGAAACGTCGCTGTAGGAGGCCGCCATTTCGGGCGATGAACATGGGAACAAACTTGAACCGATCCCGTAGCATGCAAAAACGCGCATGCAGCAGTCTTACCATTACCACTCGAAGGCTGCTGTTAATTCATAATTGAGGTAGCACTGTAGTTTGAAATATTTTACTTTTGATTTTGTCTTGAAATATTGTCATTTGTGTTACATGGAGTTCAAGTTTGGCTGGATGGTTAGTATAAAAGCTTGCCTATTTGAATGAACATTGATTTTGTTTGGGATATTTTCAGGGTCCTGTGCAGGTCTTATCGATATCGGGGCGAGATGGATGTCAGATCTGAAGGAGGGAGTGTGTCCCGAAGCATTCTGGTTCAACAGAGAGCAGTGTTGCTGGTCAGGAAATTCTACCACCTTTGATGAAGATGGTGACTGTGATCAGGTGTGGATATATGGCATGCTGTTGGGTTTGTTGATGGAGAGCCACAAAACTGTGTCAAGTACAGCGATAGGTACCACTGTGCACTCTCCCCTCTCAGTGCTACTAGGTACAGCAATCATCAAGTAGCTTTCAACGCATACAATAAATGTAGAGAGTAGAGCATTCCACAAAGTTGTTATAGGACATCATATAGCCTGGGTGAGAGGGTGGATGGAGGGGTGCGTAGGGTTGTCGGTTTGAGTGAGAGGGCCCTGCACACAGGTTACACATAGACATTTAGCTCATTTAAGATATTTGTTCTATTTTCAGTGGTATACCTGGCCAGAGCTATTACAGCTCAAGCAATCTGGAGCCCAGTGGTATATTGCTAGCTATATTTTCTATGTGTCGTGGGCTGTGGCCTTTGCATTTTTGGCTGCTCTATTTGTTCGAGTCTTCGCACCTTATGCATGCGGTTCTGGAATTCCTGAGGTAAATGATTCTGACATTTCTTAAGCAACATGTTGTTTGTGTGCATTCTGCTTACAGAGTACACAGAACACATAATTCTAGCAAAATTGATAGATTTTCTTATCAATGGTATTTAGTCATTTTATTTCAGTTTTAATGTTTATAAAACTGCACACATGCAGACATTGAACAAAATCAAACTGCTGTATTGTAAAATAGACACACTTTAATGTTAACTGCTCTGACATAAGATGGTATCAGATTTGTTTCCATCATTTACCTGTCCACAGCGGTATGTTTATTAAAGCAGCTTGTTTCCTGTATCGTAAACATGGTCACCAGGCATATGTGTTTCCTGGTTCTGGAATGAGCAAATGCTTCATCTGCTTTGGTTAAGCAAGTTTAGTGTTTTATCTGGATTGTTTTTTGTGTTAGTTTTACTTTGTAACCCGTCTACAGCTATGTCTGTTTTAAACCACTGTGAGGCCAGCTGGGGTTTGTACTGTTGTCTTGACTGCTCCAAGAAAAAAATTTCTGTCTCCACAGGAACACTCACCCCATCCTTAAAAATTATTTGCTTTATGTTTCTAGTTTGTAAATTAAGGCTCTTATAGTTCTGTCCTCGTATTGATTTTGAGGTTCTTATGAACATTTTTTCGACCAAAAGGCTTGCTAGAGTCATGCAATGTCAGTGTACTGGTATACGATTTCGGCTTCTAAGTTTTTTTTTCAAATTCATTAAGAACTGAGTATAGGAAGGTTGCAAATGTGATTTAAATGTAGTTGTAGATGCTTACTTTTTTCCATTCACAAACACATTAGAATACCTAATTATGCGTTTAAATTAAAAGCGTTTGACTTCAGTGAAGATTTATAATTGATTTATAATTATATTTATAATTTATAATTTATAATTATATATTTTGTAATTACAAAGAATATGTATACCTCGCATGCTTCATTCATAGAAGCTAATACAAATTACTTGATATTCTTAAGTGTTAAATTGTTTCAGTGACTTTAGTAAGTATAATTATTGTACATTACTGCACTTATGTTTTAGCTCAAAACCATCTTAAGTGGCTTTATCATCCGTGGCTATCTGGGCAAGTGGACACTGCTGATCAAGTCTGTAGGGATGATGATGTCTGATGCCGCTGGGCTGAGTCTAGGCAAGGAGGGGCCATCAGTTCATATGGCTTGTTGCTGTGGCAACATCTTCTCCTACCTGTTTCCAAAGTATAGCCGCAATGAGGCTAAAAAGAGAGAGGTAGGTGTTTCATTGGAAGAATGTTCCAGGTGTGTCTGTGGGGGGTGGAGGGAATAAGTTACAACAACAATAAAAGGGGGGTACTGAGCCAAGCTACGTTGAACGACACAGAGAACAGTTTCAGAGCATTATCCTGGTGTCAGGACAACACAAACCCAGACAGAGAATAGAACAGGCAAAGACAAAAAATCCTGGCACTTAGCTGAGTGAGGTTATGCAGCGTCAGATGAAATCTGAGGGTGCTGGGGAGGAAATGTTTAATAATACATGTACATCTGCGTTATTTTCTGTCACATACATATTAGCATGCAAGACGATGAATATATTCAGTCTCAATGTTTAATAATACAGAGCACTTCCTTCCTTTCAAATTAGAATGCTAACAATGGGTTAGGATAGGGATGTTCAGAAGTAAATAATATTTATGGTGCAACCTTTTTTACGTTGTAAACTGTTGAACGCAGTCTTATTTGTAATTCCTATTGTTTTACATGTATAATGTGTCTTATTTTAGACACACTTAAAACATTTTAACATCAACAGTTATTTAAAAATCTGTAGTTATGATTCTGTGAAGGTTACCAACATGGTGTTGTTTGCATCAATAGTTTTTGCTGGTGACTTTGCAGATTTTGTCAGCAGCAGCAGCAGCTGGAGTTGGGGTGGCGTTTGGTGCCCCTGTGGGCGGTGTGCTTTTCAGCCTCGAAGAAGTAAGTGCAGGACCGAGTCAACTTTTCATCAATGCAAACATTTATGACATCATACTTTTGTATGAAACCTTGCATCGTGCATCCACAGATGTATGTGAGAGTGTATGATCAAATTAAAGAGAGAGATTGCTATTCCACAGGCATATATTTGTCATCTGTTTTCTTACGTAACTTCAAGGTCATTTATCTGCACTGTACTTTTGTGACAGGTCAGTTATTACTTCCCTCTAAAGACCCTGTGGAGATCATTCTTCTGTGCACTCATTGCTGTCTTCGTTGTGCACTCCATCAACCCCTTTGGCAATGACCACCTCGCATTGCTATATATAGACTACGATCATGCATGGGCAATTCAGGAACTTGTGCCTTTTGTCTTTCTGGGCGCACTTGGAGTGAGTTATGATGTCATAAAGATTTTTCTTTCTTTTTGCTGCTTCTTTCTTCTCATGGTTTTTTTTTTCTTTTAGTTTTAAATTCTTTTTATGTGTTTGATGGTTTTGCATCAGGTCTATTGTTATTATGTTTTTGGAACCATATACCTTTCATTGTGTGCATTGCAGGCTGTGAAATGTTAGCATGAAGTATTTTGTCGTGAGCTTTGTTGTGAAAGTTATCATATATACTTCACTGATCTGCATGCAATTTTAATTAGTTTGGATTTCTTTGCTTTTGGCTTGCTTGTTTGAGTTACCGTTGGCATCTGGGTTTCTGTTTTTTTTTTAAATTGTATTTCTCTATAGGGCTAAATGATTGTAATTTGTATTAAGTTTTCGAAAATTTAAGTTTAAAGATGTTTCTGTAGTTGTCACATTAGTAAAATTTCAAGTTGACAACACTAATCCATCACTAATCTCATATGTTACATAGGGTCTTATAGGGAAGATATTCATCAAGTTTAACATCATGTGGTGCAGGTTCCGAAAAAATTCAAAACTGGGCAGCTATCCTATTGTTGAGGTATTTACTCTTCCTCTTTTACTCTGCGTGTGTGTGTGTGTGTGTTTGAGAGAGACAGAGAGAGAGAGGGGGAAAGAAAGGGGATGGGGTGCATGCATGCACATGTACATGCAATTATTTGAGTATATTCGAATCCTCACTTAAAGTATTTTGAACAAAACTTTTTCTTTCTTAATGTAGGTTTTGGTCGTTACTTTCATAACTGCTGTTCTTGGTTACCCCAACATCTACACGAGGTAAGCACAATACATGTTAAAAATGATCATCAATTTTCGGTTGGTTTGTTTACACCAGGGTTTTTTAATACTTTTTTAAAAATTCGGGAATGTTCCTAAAGTTGAACAGTGAGATGCAGTTACATTTTACATAAATTTTACTTACATAGACATTTTTGGATGCATTTAAGTGGATTGCAGTTTCATCCATACAATGTATGCATGGTTGTCATAGATCATATAAATTAATTTGTTAGAATATTATTTTACATAGAAGAATTTTTTAAAAACTGTGAAATATGCAAATAATCAGAAACGACGTTAGGATGTTTTGAATAGTGCTATGGCAAAATATTGCCTAATAACTCCAACAAGAGGTACTGGCAGCGCTTAACATAACCGCATGCAGACGCACATGACCAAGGGAGCTTACCGTACCCAAACACGTAGCAAAGAGAGGGTTGAAAAAAGGAATGTAGCAGATCCTTTCTTTCGACCCTCTCTTTGCTATGTGTTTGGGTACGGTAAGCTCCCTTGGGCACGTGCATCTGCATACGATTATGTTGAGCGCTGCCAGTGCCTCTTGTTGGAGTTATCATTCGATAATTTAAGTGCTCAGTCCTCATTTGTTCTTTATTAAAAATATTGACTAGATTTTAAACTTTGGTAAGCCTGAAGCCAGACTTAGGATCTAAATCAGATCTCAGCTGCTTTAGTCATTTTAGTTTCACCTTGGCCATTATTTTTAACCCTTTCAGTGGACAACTATATCTGCAGAATACTTTTTATTTTCAACAGAATGAATTCTGCTGAGCTTATTCCACTTCTAGTCAGCCGCTGTGGACCAGAACATGAAATTGAGCTATGGTTAGTAGATTTCTTGGGTTAGCAAAGACCTGTTAACGGTTACTGAAGTTTTTTGTTTGTTTATAAGTGACAGTGGAGTGAAGTGGATGCATATATGTTGAAATTGTTCTTGATAGATATCAAACTAGATGTTTATGCATGACTCATAGGAAAGTAGGAAGGTTTTTTCTCAATTAAGATTGTTTTGCATTATTGTAAAACTAGTTAGTCTTCAAAGTCAAATAACAAGTCAGTATTCGTATGACTGTGCAGCGACTACGGACGCAATGTAACCAGCCAGTTTGCATTTTGGAGCAGTGCAGTTGCAGGCCCTGGTGTCTATGAGGCGCTGTGGAAACTTTTCCTTGCTCTTGTCTTCAAGATTGTCATGACCATCTTCACTATTGGTATAAGGGTTAGTTTCTGACGTATTCTTAGATAACACCCAACAAATGCTTTTCACTTTTGGAGGATTTTTTTTTTGGTGGTGGGGGGGGGGGGTGGAGGCAGGTGGAGTAGTAATTGACATGTGATATAGCTTTAAAGGGGAAAACTTCAAAACATTAAACTTTTTGTGATTCATTTCTTATCATTTAATAAATATTTTTCTGCTTTTATTGTGGGGGGTTTTTTTCAGCATGGTTTCTTTTCCAAGTTGCATGTCCATGCTGGTGCCACAAAAAAAGAATATTTCTTACAGCTCTGAGTTACGTCTGCTATTGACTTGGAGTTGGCTGTAATTTGCATAATTTATAAAGTGGGCCAATGCATACAGATTACACACACATCAAACTGAAATTTGTCTTCTGATGATTCCTGTCATGTACCTGAATTAGCTCAAAACATTGCGTGAGGATGCAGTTAATGCCTGTCACTACTGTCTTTGGTGCTTCCCTGAAATAAAAAGGCTATATGTAGTGAAATCAAACAAAAATTGAGGTAATGTGAAGTCTTCTGCTGCAAGTGTTACTTGACTTCGAGAAACTGGAGTATTTTCCCTTTATGGGGCACCCCAAATTTCACAGCTGCATATTTTCAGACCTCTGGAAATCCAGTGAGGAAGTGGAGGTTTTCAGTTTATTGTTTTCCTTTTAACACTATTATGGATATGTCAATGAAGATATTGCCTGGCAGTTTCCTTAGCAAATGTGTCTGTTGCTGCAGATCCCTGCTGGGCTTTTTGTTCCCAGTTTGGCTATAGGAGCACTGGCCGGCCGCATCGTTGGGATTGCCATGGAGCAGTTGGTTATGTGAGTAGACCTGTGCGTGGATCTGGATCTACAAATTGCAATAAAACTACTCGAAATTGTAGCACAAAGTAGGCAGTGAGCTACAAAAAAAATTTGCATTCTTAAACCTTCTAACAACACTATTGTACATTGTGTTTGTTTATAAGTGAAAGTGGAGTGGATGCCTGTTGAAAATATTCTTGATAGACTTCAAACTCCTTAGACTAGATGGCGTTTTTATGTGGAACTAGGAATAAGACCTTGTTCTGACATTATTCCAATGGGTTATAGCCAGTTCCTAGGTAGTAGTAATTAGCTGGGACCAATAGGGAATGGGGGAATAAGGGGGAAGAGATAGAGGCAGGGGGGTAGACAGTGGCTAACAGAAATAGGCGAAGGCAGCCGCCAGCTGACCGCCAACAGGTGTATTTTATGAGGAGAGCAGTCAGTCGGTGGGCAGCAGCTGGGAGGTCACTTGCAGAGTAGCTAACGATAAGGGTTAGAAGGGTCTGGGAGGTAGCGTATGGTCAGAGTAGAGGGGTGGGGGCAAGGGTTTTTTCCCAGGGCTGGCCGCTGAGGTGTGTGGACAACTGGTTTAAGAATGGGGAGAATGTGTGTGAGAGGGAGAGTGCGGAAGGTTTGCTGGAAGACAGCACAGAAGACTCCCAGCAATGTCTTTAGCTTTTGGTTCTTTCCAGATCTCTCCCTGCTACGTACAGTGGCAGAAATAAACCTCTCCATCACAAACTGCTGTGTTGTCTCTTGTGTAAAGATTACATGATTTCTAGAGTTCTAATTATTAAACTGAATGAATTATTACTGCCTTATGTCACGTTGCAGAGCCAATCGATCAAACCCTTTGTTTGCCAACATGTGTCAGCAAGATGTATGCAGGGTCACTCCTGGACTGTATGCTGTTGTAGGAGCAGCAGCTGTCCTTGGTGGGGTCACGCGAATGACAGGTCAGTGTTGGACTAATGCCTTATTAATATTAGTGCTATTTAACATAAGTAGTCAGATATAATCTTACAGCACTGTGAATTCCTACGAAAACAAAACAGTTGAGAGTATACAAGTCTGTTCATGACATCAACTTTTATTGTGTAGAAATGGCATAGGGGGTTCAGTGTGAAGGCTATGCTTTGGTCCTTATAATGGCTGTGGTGGCATCAGTGATGAACATGACTTTTCTCGTATGCTTATGACTGCAAGGGATATGCAGGAGACATGCACATGCGAGTGCGCGCACACAAACACACACACATACATGCATGCATGGGCATGCACACAGACACACACAATACGGATGCCCCTTCTCACATCTGGTGTTAGCTTTTACCCAGGTCTCGCTGTGTTTCAGTTGCTCTTGTGGTGATCATGTTTGAACTGACTGGTGGCCTAGAGTACATTGTACCACTAATGGCAGCTGCTATGACCAGCAAGTGGGTTGGTGATGCGCTTGGCAAAGAGGGGATGTATCCTTTGATCCTAAAAATCAAAAACACTTAGTCCTGGAAATCGAAGACAAACCATGCATCTCTTCATGTTCATTGAATTATATTTTCAACTGAAAGCTATCTGTTAGGTTGCCTTGACAAATTAAAGCTATGATGCACATATAGTTCTAAATGGATACCCATTCTTGGACAGTAAGGAGGAGTTCACTCATACAACAATTGCAGCAGACGTTATGCGGCCAAGGTATTTTGCTGAGAACTTGATCACTTCTCCTTTGTTAGTTTATGGAAACACTGAGGGGGTTTTTAACGTAACATTTTTATATGCCAGCCAAAAGGTATCACATCAGATCTATCCTCCAGAAAAAATAACATTTACTGATAACTGTGACATTTACATATAAAATGAAAAATTTCCACACTTCTCTGAACAAAATTTTTCTAGATATTCCAATGTTCATTGCAAGATATGTATTTTATTCTCTTTCTCTCTTTCTGCTGAAGAGGATTTTTAAAATTCACCCCATTTTCTGTTCTTTCTTGTCAGAATGAATTGGAGGTAACAGTTGTATTTTTCAATGGCTAGTTTAATAAAAAGTTGATAAATTCATGAGATGCTAAAACAACTAACCTTTGTGCCATTGGAGTTTTGAAGCACTCCTCCTAAAGTTTTAAAATTCTCTTATCTCTAAAAAGAAACTCGCAGTTTGAAACTTTTGTCCTTTTTGTCTTATCTAATTATTAGTATATTTTAGATGCATGTTTGATGTCTGTAGAGACAAATTAACATACATATGCACATGTGCATGTATCAGCGTGTGTACTATTTAACAACAACTTGAGTGGAGTCTATCTAACTTTCATTCTGTGGTAATTACATGCACAAGATCAACCCTATAAAGACAACTGACGAAATCCAGTGAAAACCCCTTCTAATAGAAATGCTCACTGTCTGTCAAATAGTTTTGAACATGAGTACTGTTTGAGCACTTCAGGGCTTTAATTTTATTTTCTGAGGTTAAGTTTTCAAAGCTGGAGAGTCACTGTAGATTTTATCAAGAAAGTGACTTGTATAAAAGTTGTAACTACTTCTGCTTGAGTTAAATTTACGTGTCAGTGATGTCCCTTCCTGGATCTCAAAATGCTGGGATCTGAAAAAAAATCCTAGATACACACAAACATTGCATGGTAGTGTAACTGTGGACTGTGCTGATTGGTCTGTTAGTATATGAAAGCATGGGTCTTTAAACAAAAGCTATCCTGCTTCTTAAAACAAACACACACACACACACACACAAATGATTGTATTATCATTACAAACTAATGTCAGAGAGTACCACAGTATACTTATTAGCCTATGTTGTCAGCAGGTTTGTATGAGCACTTTTATGTTTCAGTGTAGCCTGTTATTACAAATGGAATAATATTTTGTATTTAATATCTGTAAAGTGTGTTTCCTGGCTTGTGTGTAACCCATTAGTTGCTCAATGCTATCATTTAGGTTTGAGTGTACAATCAGCACAAAAGATGAGGTTACTGGATTTTATGCCAGTGTGGGTATGATGTAATATATATTAACTATATTTATGCCAACTGCACAACTGTTTTTGACTTTGTCTCTCCCCCACCACTATTTATACCTTCATTTGTCGGCCCCTGTCTGTGTTCACTTCCTCACCATGTTTGCCATTGCTGACAACATTAATTTATGTTGCATTATCACATCAGATGATAAAATAGTTCCTATCAAAAGAATGTATTAGTATGGGATTTTCAAAATAGAAGTCATTTTTATTTTCATGGCATGTTAAAGCAGCTATATTTTTGCTGAGATTTAAGAATTATAGTGGTTACTGATAATTTAACTACCACACTGCTAACGGGCAGGATCTATGTCAGGCCAATCAAACTGAATGATACTAATTTTATATCTTTGCCGTATATCCCATACATGCATTTAGAGTGATGCACAGCTAGTCTTAAGGGAAGGGAAACATCAAGTTTGAAAGAATATTTGCATTTCCTGATTTGAAATTTTGGATTTTGATTAGTTGAGACTGACTATTTTAGGCAATTTTTTTCCAGGCGTAGTGACCCACCCTTGAGCCTTGTCACTCAGGACTCAATGACTGTTGATGAAATTGGTAAGTGCTCTCCTGTTCTGTTGCAGACATTTCACATTTTGCTTTCAGATATGTTCAACATCTTATTTATAAGGTTTGGCAAAATTACATTCTCTCTCTCTCTTGCTGTTTGTCTATTGATCTATATTTCTCTGCGTTATACTTTGTTAATCTATAGTTCTCAGCATTATACTCTGTTAATGCAGATACTTTAAATCATTTCTAGAATCTCTTCTTCACAACACAACTCACAATGGCTTCCCAGTGGTTGTCTCTCGCGAGTCTCAGTATCTGGTTGGATTTGTACTTCGTCGTGATCTCCTGCTAGCTGTTGGTGAGTAAATGTCAATCATGTTTCAATTTGAAAAGTGATGTTGATATTCTATGCACAGTGACATTTAAAAATAGTAACTTCTTAAGTATTCTTTTTGAAATAATGAGATTCAAGACATGCTTTCTTCATGTATAAGCATATTTAGTTGAGCTTTTATGGGGATTCAGAAGATGGATGTCTAGCACAGATATATTGTGAAGCAGACTGTTAGACATCTGTTCATAGTAGTTTTTTTCTCCCTTCCAACAGCTAATACTCGGAGGAAGCTAGAAGGTGTCGTAGGTAACTCCATCGTCTACTTCACCTCTCATGTGCCATCAGGAGATCTCAGTGGTCCTGCTCCTCTGAAACTTCACAAAATTCTTGATTTGGTGAGTGAGTGTGGTTGACTGAACATGCATCTTTGTGTTCACTGTCAAATGTAGAGAACTAGATTTGCTCAGGGTTTTAGCTTCTCACTCATCTCTGTCAAATTATTAACAGCCTGGAGACCCTCAAAACGTGGTCTGAAAGTTATTATTAATTGAATTTTACATAGTAAGCATGATTTATATACATATATTCACACACACAAACGCCCCTAATCTTTTTCTTATGATCCACGTGTTACCAGGCTCCAATCACCATCACAGATCAGACACCCATGGAGACAGTGGTGGAGATGTTCCGCAAGCTGGGATTGAGACAGATGCTGGTCACTCATAACGGGTATGTCAGATGCTTTTTGCCCTCCACCCAAGTGACCCAACCACCTTTGGAATTGAATAAAGAGGGTCAAACAAGAACAAATGAGGACAGAGCGCTATAAATCGTCAAACGCCAACCCCAACAAAGTACTGGCAGCGCTAGACACAACCGTATGCTGACGTATGCAGTCAAGGGAGCCTACCGTACCCAAACACGTAGCAAAGAGAGAGTCGAAAGTAAGGAACGTGGCAGAACTTTCGACTCTCTCTTTGCTACGTGTTTGGGTACGGTAGGCTCCCTTGACTGCATACGTCAGCATACGGTTGTGTCTAGCGCTGCCAGTACTTTGTTGGGGTTGCCGTTTAAAGATGGTCAGTTTATTTTTTAAAATACAAAACATGGTACAGTTAGTAATAATCTCTCGCATCACAGTTGGGGTTTTTTGCAGGGGGGGGGGGTCCCTTTTTTTCTGTTGACATCCCCTCATCTGTTTCCTGTGTTTTCTACATGGTGCTTCTATATACATAAATGCCAGTTTCCAGTTATTGGGCTGTTTGTGCGGTGTGTTCTTGTCACAACTAACCAGTCCCTACAATTAAAAAAAAGATGAGCCAGAAAGATTGAAAATAAACATTTCCTTATGGTCTTTGAAAAAAAACCAATTCCATGAAAGTCAGGAAAGGTTCTCCGATGCAGTTGTTGAAAATTGACTAGGATTGTTATCAGGCACTGTAAAAGCATCTTAAGAAAACTAATGAGTAGTTGTTTAGGCTTTTTTGTGCGTGTGTTGGGGGGGGGAGGGGGTCTAAGACAGGGTTCATAATAGAAGTGATATCAAATGGCTGCAAAGTTCCAAAATTCCTGAGATATTGTTCATGCAATCATGCAGATATTTAAAGATTTAATGTACATCTTCTATAATCTAACTTACAACTGTCTCGAATCACAGTTCAGAACCGGAAACTTTGTATGGATCTGCTTGTCTTTCTAGACGGCTTCTGGGGATCATCACCAAGAAGGATGTGCTTCGTCATATAGCTCAGCTACACAACCAGGACCCAAACTCCATTCTCTTCAACTAGCAGCTGATCAGCTTTGGCACCTTGGTCACATCTCGTGGACATACGGTCAGCTTTGGCAACTTCATAATGTCTGACCAGTGACTCAGCTAATGCCCTGTCTAGTCTTCTGGCATCTGCTTGATTGTACAGACCACCAGAGATCCTGATGGACCTTCAATGTTGGACAGCCTCCAACAAGTCAAAAGTATCTTCTGCAAGGCATTGTGCATGGTTTTGCCTGCAGCAAATCCACTTTGGAGAAGAAACCATATAACCTTCCAGACCTATGTGTTGACAAACGTCAGAACATGGTCAGAACCAGTTTGACTTTCAGTAAGAAACTCAGGCAGACAATTTACCTGTGATATACAGATTTATGTCTTTCTCTGTTTAGCACTAAATGGGACTGGCAGGCTAACGGTAGAATAAAAAGCATTGCTAACCTGTCACTTTGGGGAGATTATCAACAGTAGCAGACCAAGCAGTTCAGCTTTCATCTTGCTTGTGAAAAGACCTGAGGAAAATGAGCATGGGAAGAAGTTTCGAATGACAGTGTTGACAATTTACAAACTATAGATTTGGGGAAATCACCTGTCAGTGAACAATGTGTGAATGGGTTTCTGTGAACATTTGAAGGAAAACTCTTAATGAAGTAAACAAAACCATGGATTCGCAGAGAGGACCAAACTGTCACTTGTGTCAGCAGCTCAATTTTAGAATGTTGACACTCTAGACACTTTACAATGTTGATGCTCTACTTGTTTTTGCCAAACAGGCAAAACGTACATTTGCATTATGGGGTTTTAAAAGTTTTAACCAGTTTTTTTGATGTTGACATTTGCCCAGACATTTTTCCTTGTGGCAAAAAAAATCTAAGAAAACTGCAGACAATGCTGTGATGTCAGTTAAATGGATTGCTTAGGGACATGATCCATGTAATGATGTATATACTTTTGAATCTATCTAGCAACAGATTGTTGCCTGGCCTGGTGAACATTAGGGTGGGCCAGCATATCCCTCCACCCTCCTCCAAAGCAATTCCCGTACATGATCGAATGCAACAATATTAATATAACAAACATTCAGCAATATTTCTATCATTCCTATCATTGGCAAAATTGTTCTCACATGCTGGGTTGTGTGCTTTTCCAACTTTGCATTTATTTCCTGTCTTCATGCCGTGTGTTCGTAGTCATTTTTGTATTCTGTCCGGAGATATGCAAGAGTGATGCAATTGCAAGCAACAAACACCTGCAAGTTGAAAGGGCTGCTTTTTTACCCATGAATTCTAAGGTGCAAAGTAAAGTAAGTCTTAATTGCACGTCTCTAATGACTATTGTTGTGTCATGTTAAATATTATGTGTGCCAACAATCAGCTATATGAAAGTGTGTACGTAGTATTGCATCAAGCATTGTACTGTGTGTAGTGTTGCGTCAAACAGGTATGCAAATAGCCCAGCTAATGGTATGAATCCACATGAGAAGTGCCGATCGCGGCGGCATTGCATAATGTCGTCTTTTGTGTTAGGAAATTTCAATTTTTTTCTTTTTAAAAAATATAACAAAGGATATGCTCACATAGAAATAGTATGGCCTGTGAGTTCCTCGAACAGCAGTTTAAATCGGTAGATTACTTTGCACCCCTCCGCTTGTTTAAAAAAAGAGGGGGGGCTTTAATTGTTTGCGGCAAGAAGGTATATGCAACTGAAGGTAAAATCAAAACATTTTGTTTAAATATGACCGCAGCAACTATAATGTCGAAACCAACAGCGACACCAAGAAGAGAACCTAGCTGTGTACTGCTGTTGTTTTCCCAACGGGAGAAAAGCGCTGAAACGCAGACCCAATCAAATGGCGAGTTCTATTTCCAGACGGTGTTTCCCCGGGAAGGGGGTGGGGGTGATTAGGGAAAGACATGGGGCTGGGGGCGATTAGGGAAAGACATGGGGCTGGGGGCTTTGGGAAGGGGGGTAGCAAAAGGGGTAGTGGGGTACGAGGAGCTGATGTCTCGCCATTGATTGGCTCCAAAGAATGGTTGCCTTATTCATTGCTAGCCAACTCGGGCCAGTCATGGCCAAGGTCGTGAACTGGTGGATGGTAAAGCTGTGACCTTTAACATCTGCATTCTTGGTTCTTCAAGTCTCAAGAAAGAAAAATAAAAGCAAAGTGATATCTAAGTCTAAAATTTATTGTAACCAGTTCTAGTGTTTACTACTAATTAGTAGGGGACCGACAGCACATGGTGAAATCAAAGACTAGGAGAGATGGGGGAGGACGACAGACTGGCCAGCGGAAGCACGAAAAGACAGGCTCACACCCGCTATGTTTACGAGGGAGCTGTCAGTACAGGCTAAATATAGACCTAACGTTTTCTACGCCCTTGTGCGGAAACTCGCACACACCGCGGGTTTCCACACGCATGTGATTGATTGAGACCACTCCCCTCTACAAAAAAATCTTGCCTACGACCCGTACAATTAATGTTGACGAAACCCCGTCACACGACATCGCTCTACACATTTTCGGCGGTATGCCCGCAAGCTTCTCCCAACACGATTCTTTTCCGTTTTTGACGTACTCGGGTTACCCTTAATCCATGAAAGTGTTGGGGAGACATGAAAGCATGAATCTGTCTATAAGCACTTTACTTGTCAGAACATTGCTATTTCAGCCGTTGCACTGTCCTCTACAATTTGTATGCCTTCATACTCCCTTGAAAGCTACAAGAACTAAATTAACTATATAGGAGCTTCAATTTTCATTGTGGTAGACAGTTTACAGAATCTTGGCCAAATGCTGGGTGAATCTTGGCCCAATATTGGGTGAATGTTGGGCGAATCTTGGCCCAATATTGGATGAATGTTGGGCGAATCTTGGCCCAATTTTGGGTGAATCTTGGCCAATATTGGGCGAATCTCGGGTGCCGATATTGGCCCAATGTTGGCCCAATTTTCACTCCCAATATTGGGCCAATATTGGCAACCATGATTCGCCCAATATTGGCAGCCGAGATTCGCCCAATATTGGACCAATATTGGTGCGCTGGCTGGGTCTTGCGCAACAAACAGTTACGTACTCCGCCATCTATAAGAACCGCGACTCGGCGAAAGCTTCGCAGCGAGCTGTTCTCACCCTTGAATCCAAAACGTTCCGTTAAAACTGTTTCGAGTTCTCGTGACGAGTCTTAACCCCACTACCACAACTAGTCACGCAAGACCCGACGTAACTATAGTTCGGTCTTGATCCCCTCGCCACGCTGACTGCGAACAGTCGGGCTCAGTGATCGACGTGCGACTGGCTGTTCGGAATAAAATATATTACAGAAGGGGAACGTGGCCAAAACACCCGTCAGCGTGACAAGAGGTGGGTTTCACTGCAGTTAGCGAAGCTAGTAGCTAGGCGTAGTGAATCGTGCGAGCTTCGAAAATGGCGACCATGCAACACCCATGCTGACTGTTGATGTTTTCTTTTGAAGCAGCAGGTGAACAAACAATATGTAATGCATCCATGGTACCGAAGACAACCAGAAACATCGCAGTATCTGCGCCCACAGAGGAGAGTGCATCATGTGAGGAATATATACTGGTGCAACGCACTAAAAATTATCGGTCGCTTCTAAACGATCCCTGTCTTTATGCTATCCAAACTAAAATAATCTTGATTCTTCGCATCACTCCAACATGTGTAAGTTGTCCTTAAATACATAATATGGCTATGGTTTCAGTTCTTCAATCAAAGTGCCTTTAAACTTGATGTAGAGTAAAATAAAAAGAATTATCGCTCAGACACCACAGCACTACTTGCCATCTTGCTGTCTGCTGCGTGAGACCAAGTGCAGTAGGGGTGCTACGAGCTTTGCTTGGCTACTGCACTGCTTATACCGACCTCTGTGAAACGCGCTTTCCTAGACTATTTTCGCTAGGTTTGCTACCCTTGTGAAAATCACTTCGGGGCTCGTGTAGATTGTCATTCAAGCGCAGTCCCCCAGTCGGCGTGTAACCGCGGTGGGAAACAAACTGCTTAATTGTACTGTGTGTGCTGAACTCGTCGGACACTCGTCTGCAAGGGGAAACCAGTGTTGACGTTAGTCGGCCTGTCCGCTCCTGGATACTGGAAGTTTAAGGGAAAAACCACCAGTGTTAGAACAGTCTTGAACGTTTTTGAAGTTAACGATGGAACCAGAAAACATAGATGGTGATTACTACAAAGTGGGCCCCGTTCTACGAGATATTGCAGACATTCACAGGAAAACGTCTGCCACCAACGGAGGGTTGGACTCGAACACTGTCAGGAGAATAAACGGACCCAGCGCGGCAAATGGCAGCAGCGGGAATGGTGAGTAAGCTATAAACCATCGGCGTTTCCACTGTTTACCAACACTGTACATCTAGGTTATATCTTGCAGACACAGCAGTTCTTCATTGCGGCCATTGTTGTAATTGTCAGTCCTTAGTCCCAACATATAGTACCCCTTTTTCAGATAAAGGCAAGCTCAGTACTTAAAGTTAAAAACAGTTATATATGACTTAACTGTCCTTTTCCACTTACGATGACTTATCATGGCACTGTTAGAGTATCAGCACTGTTTCAGCAGCGAGGTGAGGCATTTATAATGTGCCAGTACACTCGAAGCAGGTCTGTGGCCTATAAAAATGTCAGTACCAGTAATTAAGTTCAGCTCGAAGTCTAGGTCCAAGGCAACACAAGTGAGGATGCTTTACTCGTTCTTATCGTATTGTGGCCTCGCTTCGAACTTTCAAAGCGAAAAGGTAGAGTGCCTTAATTGCTGTGATCAGCGTAATCAAGAGCTTAAGTTTTGTTGATGATTTTAGAAGCAGATTGGAATTGTAAATTATAGAAACTACACAGCGTTACAGTGAAGAGCCCCATCCGTGGTTATTGATAGCCCAGTTGGTAAAGAAATTGGGTTTCGTCACGGTGATGTCGCAGATTCGAAACCCATATTAGCTTGCGATTTTTGCGGGGAGGGAAGGTGTTAGGCATAGAGTTAGGGTGTGATATTAGGTAGAGCTTCTGTTTTCATGTATAAGTTCAGCCTTGTGTCTTTGCGCTAAACGGGATGAAAGGTTGCCTGCGCATGCGTGTCTGGGCTGGGGCAGAACTCAAATACAAAAAAAATTTCGCAGCCCGCCAGCACGGTCGTAGCTGTTTGTGGAACACTTAATGCTAAATCATCCCACTTCCCCCTATATTTTAAGTGGTATCAGAACAATCACCTTTTTTTTTTTGGTCCCGTTGAGAGAGTGAAGATTTTTTTTAATGTGATGGCGGATGGGTGGAGGGTCGTTGTGGTGGTGTGTGTGGAGGGGGGGGGGCTGACTGTAATATGCAGCGGACAAAACGTTGATGAAAATGCTCTGAGACTACTATAAGACTAACAAGAAACAGGCTTGTTTGTACTTTTAGAACGAAACAGTAAGCATGTTTCGACATGTGTCATCGATCACGTGTTTAAGCTCGAAGCAATATCCGGGTTTTAATTTGGTTCACCTGGGAGACCAGGTTTGGCAGATAGTATGACGACAGACGGAGGACGCGTGGACTGGTAAAGTGCAGATTTCGATTTGATGTTGGCATAAACGTAAACAATTTTATGATTTGGGGATGACAGAATTGTGTCAAATATACGGAAAATACAAAGACTTTGTTCAGTGGATTCTTGGCTTCTCGTGTAAACTTGAGAATCGTACGTCTTTACGTCCGCACCTTCAGTGTGTTGCCGAATTTCTATTGATTGTCAACCTGCAACTTTAAAATGATCAACAGTATGCCCCTACGTCACTCAGATGATGCAGGGTGGCTTCTGCCTGTTTAAAAGTAACGCATTCGATCACTACGTCACGTTGCTGAGCAAGTGTGGTGTGAAACTGGTTTCATAGCAGACGCACTCAAACCACTGGGGAGTGTGGTGTTCAGAGGTGTGACCTATGTGTTCTCACCTTTCACATTTTTTGTCATACCCTCCCTTCCTGCCCTTAAGAGAAAGGTGTAATTTTTTATGTAACCGTGTTGTTAATTACACTGCATGGGTTGTAGGTCTGAAGGGGGATATGCCCACAGGTGTTACAGGTAGAAACAGTCCATAAACATCACTAGCGTGCTTTTTGTCCAATAATTGCGTGCTAAGCACTAGATCCGTGTTTATTGAATCGACCAACAAAAGTTTTCCTGTTATCCCCACCTTTTTATTTCCACCTGGTCCTCTCACCTCCTGTCTGACCTGGGCTAAAGGAAAATTTCATGGCGTTATAAAAAAAATTAGACCAGCTGCTGTGGCAAAACTTTCCTTATTTCGGAAGAAATCCTTTTCCTCCTTTGAACCCAAGCTAGTGAATTAAATTTATCTATTTATTCATCGTCACACTGACCTATTTTTGAACTTGAATGAAACCAGGTATTTCTAAACATGTTTTGTTTTGGGGTTTTTTTCCAGATATATAATTTGAAAGCACTCGCACAAGGATGATCTTACAATATTGTGAAACAGGGCGATCCTTGTGTAAAAGTTTTACTCATAAGTCACTGGATGAGAAACCCCGAAGACGAACGGGGTATTCCATGCTTGATCGGAGATGGAAGAGACAAGTGACATTGTACCTGAAAGTCCTTGCCTTTGTCCAAGGCACTCTTGTGACTTTTACAAAAAAATATTTTTTCTTGAAACTTTGAGCCCCGCAGCTAAGCCCTGCAGCTGATCGGAAGAACTGACTAAAAATTTCCTTCAAAGGCCGATTTAGTCAGAACTGTGTTGTTCCTTGCTTGTAAAAGTAAATATCATGCCCATGTATTGTAGCACTGATTGAAAAGAAGGGGCGGGAATCCCACAAATCTAGCTACTTGATGACTGTGAACTTGCTGCATCAAAACATCAGTGTGTATATATACCTGCATCATAAGCGACGCGTCCGAAAGCGCGCCCTGGCCAGGGCTGGTTGCATATGCGTTCGTTATTCTCTCCTGTTATACGTAAAATTACACGTAAAATACACAGAGCGAACGGGCTTCACAAGCTCTCTTATGACTGGAAGGACGCATACCAACGCCTGTGCAAATCATGGGGTATACAGATACATGTATCCGTACTTTTATAAATATAAAATAAATTTTGAAATAGATCTCCGATTTGTGTCATATAAAATTAATGAAATGTGTGTGTGCATGCATGAAATGTTACACTTGCCCGACAGGTAACTTTATCTGGTCCGGGCACCAGGGCAACAAGTACAGTCTAATGCCCACCCTTGATGTGCAACGTTTATTTATTTATTGAATTTTGTGTAATAGGTTCCAGTCCTTATTCAGAAGCATTGGAGGACCTGCCACCCGGGATCGGTAAATACGATGACTTCCACACCATCGACTGGTTACGCGAGATCGCCCGTGACCGCATGCGACATCGCCACATCGTCAAGAAACGTAGAGATGGCTGGCCGGAGAAAGTGAAAGGTGCTCACGATGCCTGGTCTGGTTGGGTCTGCCTCCTGCTCGTGGGCCTGGCCGCTGGTAAGAGCGAGCGAGATGGAAAGAGCGAGCAACAGCGTGCATGTGAGAGTGTGCGCGCGAGTGCGGATGCATGTGTGAAAATCTTCGAAAAAAAAAAGCTGTGCGACTCGGTGACAGAACCAGGATGTAGGCAAGACAAGCAGCGGGACGTCACGTGTTTCCTTGTTCCTAGACAGGTTACCGCGTGTCACATTCCTGGGGCTTTATTAGAGAAAAAAGACGGAAAGGATCGCGTCGTTTAATTTTTAGCTTCTTATCTTACATTACCGTCAGACTACATCCATCTGTGTGTGAGAGAGAGAGAGAGAAAGAGAGAGAGAGGGGGGGGATCGGACGAACCACAGATCACTGACTTTAGTCGTAGGGGAGTTGGGGTGTATGAGATCTTTAGGCTAGCAAGACAGTATGTAGGACAGCACGTGCTCATCTCGTCTCCCTCGCTGCCCTACCCATGAGGACAGGTACATACCCATCCCCAGCTGGAGAAAGCGTTCTGCGGCGCACAGAATCAAACCGGCACCTTTGCGTTTGAAGTCCAGCGCTTTAACCACTTGGTTATCCGCTTCCCAAAAACCCATCACAGCATTTAAAAAAATGACATGCCGATATTATATGCAAAAATTCTATGCTTCTGAGATATAGGCATTTCGTAATTTAATAAATGACAGTGCCTCAAAAAGGACAGAATAACAAATTTGTATATAGGCAGAGGCATTGTCTTCTGGTTTATATAGGTTTTCATTCACATACCCCACCTCCGCAACCATTATGTGGCAGTTGTGCTGTAGAATTAGTTCCTGCCTTGGATCTGCCCTTACAAGTCTGGGCTATGTTCCATGGCTGTTCATGTCTTCTCTCTGTGTGTATTTTAAACGCACATGCATGCGCCGAGAGAAGACATGAACACCCATGGAGCACAGCCCAGACTTGTAAGGGCAGATCCAAGGCAGGAACTAACGAAAATGCCACCCACTCCACAGTTTGACTGCACAGGCCTTCATCTGTACCTCTTGTTCCAGTCATAGGTACCAAGGCCCGGTCACTGTTTGTATTTTAAGTGCACATGCATGCGCAGTGACCGGGCCTTGGTGCCTATGACTGGAATAAGAGGTATAGATGAAGGCCCGTGCAGTCAAACTGTGGAGTGGGTGGCATTATTGTTGGTATCTGCCTAAAAACAGTCCTTAGGCACGTTTGTCATGTGTTTTAGGTGCACATTTATGCATACATAGGAGATACCAATGTAGCCAGCCTGGGCTTTGTGGAGCATGAACAATAAGTTTACTAAACTTATTTTTTTGTAAAAAAGAATTCCAGTATAATAATTACCAGTAGTTTATTGTCTTAAATATTGCCATTTGCATTATATGTAGATCAGTTTTGTTTGGATTATTGATATAACATTTTGCCCATCTGAATGAAAAGCCATTTCGTTTTGTTTGGGATATTTTCAGGGTCCTGTGCAGGTTTTATCGATATCGGGGCGAGATGGATGTCGGACCTGAAGGAGGGAGTGTGTCCCGAAGCATTCTGGTTCAACAGAGAGCAGTGTTGCTGGTCAGGAAATTCTACCACCTTTGATGAAGATGGTGACTGTGATCAGGTGTGGACATATGGCATGCTGTTGGGTTTGTTGATGGAGAGCCACAAAACTGTGTTAAGTACAGCGATAGGTACCACTGTGCACCCTCCCCTGAGTCCCCTCACAGTGCCACTTAGATACAGCAAAGTAATTGTCAAGCAGCTTTTAAAGCATACAATAAATGTAATGAGTAGAGCAGTTTGTAACATGACGCACCCTAAAAGTCAGACTAACGTTGTTATATAAAGTCATGGACACCACAGAAACGACAGTACCATATTGTCAGGGCACCGCCAAAACGAATGCAACGTTGTCAGGGCACCACAAAACCGAATGTAACATACAGGACACCACGAACACGAATGTAACATTACTCTGGAGACGGGCTAATAAATTGTGATCATCTTTCTTGTGTCCACTCCTTATCCTTCCCCGCCTGGCACTCGCATGCACATCGAGAGACTGATCAGCAGGCGCGTTTCTGACCATCGAATTATTTTATTAAAGGGTTGAGATGGAGTAGCTACCGACTCTTCTGCGCCTAACACTACCTGCAGTTAGAAGTCCCCCCTCCCCTTCTCATTGGAGGGATTATCGGACTACACTTCTGCACTGAGTGTCTCTCAAAGAGTCCTCTCACAGTGAAGTCTAATGGTCTCCCTCGGTCGTCCTCTCCCAGGCTTCCATTTAATCCCCTACAATCATCTCCTCCCACACTGGCCAGCATGTATATCTCCATAACCTAAATGTCAAAGGTCAAGTATGCGCAGCTGTGATTGGCCGCTGTGCTCTCGCAGTGGACAGTCAATATAGTTTGGGTTATGCTTTCTCTGCACGGGTGAGTGAACTGTGTGCCGGACGGCGCAAAATAGTGCTTCTAACATTTCGTGTATGACTGAGTGCGTTGGAGGTCAATTCCCAGACCTGTCTTATGTTGGAAAGTTCTGTACTGATCTGTCCTGCATCTATCCCACCTAAGTAGCATACATGTACTGTAGTATACACCTTACCATACATATTGAGTGGAGGGGGGGGGTTGACAAAGTTGTATGACATCATAAAAGCCTGGGTGAGATGGATCCATGGGTGGGTAGGGATGTTGGTTTGGATGACTGAGAATGAGAAAGGACTATTTGTGAGTAGTGAGCCCTACATACAGGTTACACATACTTTAGACGTTTTTATAAGTAAACACTAAACAGTACAAGCCCGACAGATTTAGTTTAAGATTTTTGTTCATCTCTTTTCAGTGGTATACCTGGCCAGAGCTATTGGAGCTCAAACAATCTGGAGCCCAGTGGTATATTGCTAGCTATGTTTTCTATGTTTCTTGGGCTGTGGCCTTCGCATTTTTGTCTGCCCTGTTTGTTCGAGTCTTCGCACCTTATGCATGCGGTTCTGGAATTCCTGAGGTAAATAATTCTGATATTGCATATGCAGGTACATTCTGCTTACAGAGTACAAAGAACACACAATTCTAGTAAAATTGATAGATTTTCTTATTTCTCATCATTAGTGTGTGTGTGTGTGTGTGTGGAGGGTGGTGGGGTGTTGGTTTTCGTGTTCTGGATGAAGGTGTTGGCACACACAGATATAGTACAAGAGATGTTGAGTTATAAAATACATGCGATGCAGGGGTTGTAGAGCACAAGACAAAAGGAAAATTGATTGCAGTAGCCAGATCTCGTCTTGACTAAATCAAAATAAATACAAGCATGCTGGTTGGAACTCGGAATAATTTCCATTATAGCCAGACTGCACTTCATATACTTTGGATAAGCAAATCTTGTAAACATTCTTCATCTTTTTTGTGGACATCAGATCCTGACGTCTGTAATGCACACCCACTAAAGAGAGTTTTATGTACATATATTTAGATGTCGATGAATGGATTGTTCAATAGATTGATAGAAAAGAGGAAAGGCCAGATGTTTATTTCAACTTGGTTTCCTAGTGAGCAGATAAAAAGTTTGTAGCAAATTATATTTTAATCCTCTCAGACTCTCAGATTTTAAATACAAGCACTGGGGTATCTGCAGTTCTTCAAATGGCAGCCAGATGCACTTTGATTCTTCAGAACTGGAAAATCCAGTAATGACCTGTACGCATAAGTATTTTCTAGTCTTGTGACTAGTTTAAAGGTATGGCTGCCATTGTCCCGAAGCGGAAGCTGCATGCCATACTTTCAGGTTGGGGGGTTTTGGTCTGTTTGGTTTTTAGATTTGTTTTGGGCTTTTTGTTTTGTGGTCATGGCTATTGGCTGCTACTAAATGTAAGATCTTGCTGAAATGTCTGCAAAATTACTGAACAACACCTCAAGTAAATGCCACTTTTTTCAAGAAAAAGTTTTTTCTCAGCTGTTGGCCATCTATTCAACTTAGCTGTCTTTTAAAAGAAACAAGACGGCATATTTACTATAAATGATACCCATATGTGACATGCTTTATTTCTCAGTAAGAAAGAGAAACTCCTTCTTTGAAACACATTAGCAAGTAATACAGTGAAATTTCACTGCTAAACTTTTGCAGACATGAATCAAAATGTCAGGACAAAAGTATCAGAGTACAAATGTACTAATGCTGTCTGCTTGTCAGTTGTCACAGACAGCTTGATTTCGGCGTGGTGTTCACTCGCCTTTTCCTAGCACCTTCACCATTGGAATCCGATTACGAGTTGACTTCATTCAAGGCAAACACTGTCATAGCTTCATTTGTTTCTTTTGACAGCAGTCATGAAGAAGCCCCTTTCATGCTACTACCAAGAGGACAGGAATATTTCTAAAGATGAAAAAAACCATTTTGCTGGATTTTTGTGGAGACTTCCCGTTTGAAAGAATTTTGTGTTAGTTGTTCTTGCATGCGATGGGATCAGATTTGTTTCCATCATTCACCTGCCTACAGCAGTATGCTTATAAAGTCAGCTTTTTTTCCCTGTCTTGCAAACATGGTCATCAGGCATATGTCTTATTGTGGCTTTGAAATGAGCAAATTCTATGTCTGCTTTGGTTTAGCAGGTTTTCATCTTGTTATCTGCATTGTCTTCCACTGTTTATGTATAAATGTTTCCAGCTGTTCTTGTCTGTTATTAGTTTACTTTGTTCTCCATCCAAATATTTCATGCTTTAAGCCAGTGTGAGGCCAACTGGGTTTAGTACTCATATCCTGCTTCAAGAAAAAAAAACATTCATGATGAGTCAACAGAAGCACTCACCACATCCTTAAAAAATTATTATGGGTTTTTTATTACTTATTTCTAAATTAAGGCTATTAAAGTTCTGTCCTTATACTGATTTTGAGTTTCTTTTGAAATGTTTTTCTTTTATTGTTTTGGGTTTTTTTTCCAAAGGCTTGTTACAGCCATGTTAGACTGCTGGCATGTGATATAGTCTTCTACGTTCTTGCAGTATTTATCAGATTCATAAAGAAATGAGCAAACCAAGGTCCTAATGTGATTTAAAATGTAGTTGAGGATCCTTACCTTTTTCCTTCCACCCACAAACTCATTAGAATGCATAATTATGTGCTGAAAGTAAAGGACTTTGACTTCAGTGAAGATACATAAGAATGTCAAAGATACAATGAGCATGCTTCATTCATAGCAGCTGATACAAATTACTTGGTAATCTTAACGTCTTCGTAACTGGAGTAAGTATAATTATTGTTTTAAAATTCATCTATGGTTTTAGCTCAAAACCATCTTAAGTGGCTTTATCATCCGTGGCTATCTGGGCAAGTGGACACTGCTGATCAAGTCTGTAGGGATGATTATGTCCGATGCCGCTGGGCTGAGTCTAGGCAAGGAGGGGCCATCAGTTCATATGGCTTGTTGCTGTGGCAACATCTTCTCCTACCTGTTTCCAAAGTATAGCCGCAATGAGGCTAAAAAGAGAGAGGTAGGTGTTTCATTGGAAGAACAATCAAGCTGTGTGTGTGGGGCGGGGGGAGGAGGATGTTTAATAAATTATACATGTACACTAGTGTTATTTTCTATCACATGCAGTGATGCACATCCCTGTGCAAGAGGGTAAGTGTATTCAAAAGCTGCCAAATGCTTAATAATACAGCTTACTTCCCTTGCTTAACAAATCATGTAGAAATTAAGGTGCTAACAATTGGTTGAGGTAGGGATGTACAGAAATAAATTATGTTTATGGTGCGACTTTTTTTGTTGTAAACTGTCACATGCTTTTCTTTTTGATTCCTATTTTATTATTTGTCCTTTCCCAGACACACTCAAAACAGTTCTAACATCACCAGTTATTTAAAGTCTGTATTTAGAATTCTGCAGGGTTACTGACCCGGTTAGTTTTGCTGCTGGTTTTGCAGATTTTGTCAGCAGCAGCAGCAGCTGGTGTTGGGGTGGCTTTTGGTGCCCCTGTGGGTGGTGTGCTTTTTAGCCTTGAAGAAGTAAGTGCAGGACTGAGTCAATAATAATGACATCTCTAATTTTGTACAAATATAGAAAGTGTGTGTGAGTGTGTGGGGGGTGGGTGGGTGGGAGGGGGATGGAGGGGCGGATGTATGTGTGTGACTGCATGCATGTGCATGTGTGAAAGAGTGACCAAGATCATCAGGACACTGGTATATATTGTCACCCCATTTTTTTTAAAAATGTGTTGAAGGAGTGTAATTAGTCTGCATTTTATTTTTTCAACAGGTCAGTTATTACTTCCCTCTGAAAACCCTGTGGAGATCATTCTTCTGTGCTCTTGTTGCTGTCTTCGTTGTTCACTCCATTAATCCTTTTGGTAGTGACCACCTTGCGCTGTTATATATTGACTACAATCATGCATGGGCAATACAGGAACTTGTGCCTTTCATCTTTCTGGGCGCACTTGGAGTGAGCTTTAGTATCATAACAGTTTTTCTTGCCTTTCTTGTCTATTTTTGCAGTTAGCTATGAATTTTAATGTTGGTGTTGACTTTTCGTGGTTTTGGTGGTTTTGTATCATTGGTATCATTATTCTCTTGTGAACCACAATACCTTTCGTTGATTGATTTTTGGGCTGTGATATGTTAAGATGAAATATTTTGCCATGAGCTTTGCTTTGAAGGTTATCATATGTATTTCAGGTTTTCAGCTGTGATAATTGATGTAGTTTTAATTCTTTCTGACTCTCTCATTTTTTGGTTGCTTGTTTGGTTAGCTGGGACTTTTGTTTTAAAAATTGTTTTTCATGTCACAATGCTGTACCATGACCCAAAGTGCTAAATTCTCAATTAGAGATCCCTAACCTTCAAAAAAAAATCACCAGAGCAACCTTGGTAAGGCCCCCTCCGTGCATATGCACACCAAGCGTCACTCATGTGCACAGCTCACTGACTAGGTCACACTGACTTTCTGCGCTTCATGGAGAAACAAGAAGTGCCCCACATCTCTGCCAGCTCTGGCAGGTTTCTGGAAGATGCGCCTCCACGCTCTGGCCATCTGGCCACCCAGTGGAAGTTCCCCTGACTTCTAGGTGTGGATCACACCAACAACCCCCTGACATCAGGCGTTCCCATTGTGCCCACTCCTCCTCAGGCAGAAGTCTTCACCCACTCTTCCTTGATGGGTTGGGGTGCGCACTTCCTCCACCACGTGGCCTTGGGGCCCTGGTTGGAACTGGAGGTGCGACAGCACATTAACCTTCAGGAGTTGTGTGATTTTCGCCTCGCTCTGGAGCATTTACACGATGGGTGCACATCCAGATCCGCTCGCTGGGGAGGGGGAGAGACTGGGTGGGCAGGGCCCACTGCAAGTGCACAAGTTGAGGGCATGGGCTGCCTCGCTAGCTTCACAGTTGAGTGCACTGCCAGAAGTTTTGCAGGTTGCCTACTAGCGTTCAGAGGACCCACTTGTCAGCTTCTACCTTCGGGACCTCTCTTGTCACCGAGAGGATGGCCTTTATGGTGTTGCTGCTGCCGTTGTCATGCAGCACCTGTGCTGAACATCTTTCTCTTAACCCTGGTAAGTTTTTCTGGTGTCATTCACCTTTTTTTTCTTCTTCTTCTTTTGCTACACAGCACTTTGGGTTATGGTACAGTGTTGTGACAAGAAAATCCAAATTTCTTGATCTAAATTTGTGTTTCTTGAGCAGTACTTACCATGACCCATCAGAGGCCCTTTAATTCCTCTTCCCCGCTGGTTTGGTTCTTTGCGTTGAGAAAGTCAGGGTGACCTGGTCAGTGAGATGTGCGCACAAGTGGCACATAGTGTGCGCATGTGTGGAGGTGGCCTTACCAGGGTTGCTCTGGTGATATCTTTTTTGGGAAGGTGTGGTTAGGAATTACTAATTGAGAACTTAGCACTTTGGGTCATGGTAATTAAGTACCGCTAAAAAAACAAAAATTTAGAGCAAGAAATTTGTATTTTCATGATAGGAGTAAATGTTTTTTAATCTTAATGCTTTGTTAACAAATTAAAATTTAAGATATATATTTTGTAGTCGTCACATTTGTGTAAAATTTCAAGTCTACTTAAGAACACTATACCATTGCCAATCTTGTGTCTTATATAGGGTATTATAGGGAAGATTTTCATCAAGTTTAACATCATGTGGTGCAGGTTTCGAAAAAATTCAAAACTGGGCAGCTATCCCATTGCAGAGGTACATATACTCTTCCTCCTTTGATGTGCATATGTGTGCATATGTGTGCATGTGTGTGCGTGTGTGCAAGAGTAGGTTCAATATCATCAGTGCTTAAGTATTTTGCAATAACCTCCTTTTTTTTTAAAATGTAGGTGTTGGTCGTTACGTTCATAACTGCTCTTTTTGGCTACCCAAATATCTACACACGGTAAGCAGTGTGCTTGTTAAAAATGACAGGTAATATTATTTTTGTTTACACCAGTTTTTAAAATATAACTTTCTGTAAAAGAATGTAACAAACTGTGAAACATGTAGTCAGAAATGATGTTTTCAATAGTGCTCTGGCAAAGAACATGTACTGACTAGAATTTTAAACTTTGGTAAACCTGATACCAGATTTAAGAATCTAAATCAGATCTCAGCTGCCAATTTATTAAATTTATTTTCATGTTGGTAATTATTTTAACCCTTTCAGCAGACAACTATATCTATGCAGAATATTTTCTTTTTAACAGAATGAATTCTGCTGAACTTATTCCACTTCTAGTCAGCCGCTGTGGACCAGAGAATCAAATTGAGCTGTGGTAAGTAAATGTTAGCAAAGACCAGTTAAGGATTACATGTACATTTACATCCTTACACAGTTACAGTTCATTATCCATCTGTTCACAATAATTACACACTCATCACACTTTAAGTTACAATTCATTGTCTATTGAGCTTGCAATAATTTATAAATCAGGTTTGCATTTCACCATTAAAGATATTAGATTTTCCAGAAAAAAATGTCAGTAGCTTCTTTCGTATATTTTGATAAAATTGATGTGCAGGGACCACTGAAAAGTGACATTGTGCAGTTTCAAATTTATGGTGGCATTTAGCTTTTCTATTTTATTATGTTCTTTTAGAGATTTGAGAAAAGTTGTAAGCTGTGGTTTTTGTTTTCCTACGGCAGTTGTTTTGTCTCCAAGGGACAGGTGTCGATGAGTGTGTGTGCATGTATGTTGAAATAGCTTGTGACACCATCCAGTCTAGGGATCAGTCTCAGGAAAGTTTGTTCTTCTCAAAAAAATGAAGATGGTTTTGTAGTGTCATTTGCATCACTATAAAAACGAGTTAACATTCAAAGTTAAATATCAATTCAGTACTCATATGACTGTGCAGTGACTATGAACACAACATAACCAACCCATTTGCATATTGGAGCAGTGCACTTGCAGGGCCTCATGTCTATGAGGCTCTATGGAAACTGTTCCTCGCTCTTGTCTTCAAGATCATCATGACTGTCTTTACAATTGGTATAAGGGTTAGTTTCTTGTGTGCTTTCAGATAACACTCAACAAATGATATTACTTTTGAAAGTTTTTTTCTTTTTAAGTAGTAACTACTGTGGAGTGTAGCTGAATATTTTAAGGGGCAAAACTTTAAGTGCATTAAAAATACAGTATTCCAAAGGTTTGGCTTAGTTATGATCCAGTTTTGGTCATTCAGTAGTAGCATTTTCTTGCTTATGTGTTTGAGTTAACTATATATATATATAAGGTGAATAATTTATGAAGTTTACCCACATACACAGAATCTATAAACCACACCTGATGATTGCTATCATGTATTCGAATTTTGCCAAAAGATTGTGTCAGTAGGCAATGGCTGCCTGTCACTACTGTCTTTGGTCCATATTTGAAGTAGGTAAAGCTGTATACTTTGTGAAGTCAAACTGAAATTAATATTAAGGTAGTAAAAAAGAAGTCTTCTGCTGCAAGTGTTTATAGTTCATTAATAGAAACTGGAGTAATATCCATTTACAGAAAACAGTCCCCAACAGTTAGGCTTCATATACTTTGACATGTGAAAATCCAGTGAATCTGCGGTGCTTAAAAGCTGACCAAATATGAAGGTTAACAGTTGATCATTTTCCTTTTAACACTGTTATGGATATGTCAATGAAGATGATATTGCCTGGCAGTTTCCTTTGCAAACGTCTGCTGCTGCAGATCCCTGCTGGGCTTTTTGTTCCCAGCTTGGCTATAGGAGCACTGGCTGGCCGCATCGTTGGGATTGCCATGGAGCAGTTGGTTATGTGAGTAGACCTGTGCGTGGATCTAAAAACTGGCATCAAATTGTAGCACAAAGTAGCCAGAAAGCTAAAAAATGCATTCCTAAACCTGACGACACCACTACAATACATCATTTTGCTTCATAATCATTTTTATAGGTTCAGCCATGAATGAGACCTTTTCCTGACTTTATTCCAATAAGTTTTTTTTAATGTTAAACTGATTTAGTCATTAGTGTTTTATGTCACGTTGCAGAGCCAATCGATCAAACCCTTTGTTTGCCAACATGTGTCAGCAAGATGTATGCAGGGTCACTCCTGGACTGTATGCTGTTGTAGGAGCAGCAGCTGTCCTTGGTGGGGTCACGCGAATGACAGGTCAGTGTTGGACTAATGCCTTATTAATATTAGTGTTATTATTTAATATAAGTAGTCTGACATAATCTTACACCAATGCGAATTCCTATGAAGACAATTGAGAGGTTACAAGCCTTTTCATGACATCAAAAATCTTAGGGGTTTAAGTGTAAAGTCTGTGCTTTAGTCCTTTTCATGGCTGTGATGGGTGGCAGTGTCCTTGAAACAGTGGCAACAAAGTTTATGTCAAATCAATAATGAGCATGATTTTTCCGGCAGCATTGTATGGTTGTAACTACAAAATATATTCAAAAGGGAAGCACACACACACGGACAGACA
Organism: Lanistes nyassanus; assembly: GCA_004794575.1. NCBI lineage: Eukaryota > Metazoa > Mollusca > Gastropoda > Architaenioglossa > Ampullariidae > Lanistes > Lanistes nyassanus. Next base: position 158,571 of record SMGT01001156.1, on the reverse strand, counting down.
GACAGACACACACAATTTATGCATATACACTTGCACACATAGGCACACACATATACATGTGCCTGCGTGCACAAATGTGCATGGGCATGCACACGTGCATGGACAGACACACACAATGTATGCATATACACTTGCACACATGGGCACACACATACACACGTACATGTCTGCATGCACCAATACATGCTTGGGCATGTGCACGCATGGAAAGACAGACATGCACACAATGTATGCATATACACTTGCACACATTGGCGCGCACACACACACACACACACTGTCCTATATGGATACCCCTTCTCACTCGCATCTGGGGTTAGCTTTTACCCAGGTCTCGCTGTGTTTCAGTTGCTCTTGTGGTGATCATGTTTGAACTGACTGGTGGCCTAGAGTACATTGTACCTCTAATGGCAGCTGCTATGACCAGCAAGTGGGTTGGTGATGCGCTTGGCAAAGAGGGGATGTATCCTTGACCGGCAGACTAAAGAAATTTTGTTAGATCAATGACTGCACACGTTAAAGATGGACAAACAAGTTTTTTCTAAAACCTTTTCTTCTAAGGGGCAGACAATCAAATAGACTTCAAATATACCAAATATATCAAATATACAAGATAACCAAATATACTTCATGTACCTTCTTTTTCCCATGATCTAAAGGTATAGAAAAGAACAAAGCAACTGTATTTGCAGAACAGAAACAAGGAATAAGGAAATCTTAAAACTAACTCTAAAAAATACTTAGTCCTGGAATGCAAAGACAAACCATAGTGGTACACAAAGTGATTGTGTCTCTTCATGTTCATTGAATGATATTTTCAACTGAAAGCTGTCTATTAGGTTGCCTTGACAAATTAAAGCTATGATGCACATATAGTTCTAAATGGATACCCATTCTTGGACAGTAAGGAGGAGTTCACTCATACAACAATTGCAGCAGACGTTATGCAGCCAAGGTATTTTGCTGAGAACTTGATCATTTCTCCTTTGTTAGCTTATGGAAACACTGAGGGATATTTTTTAGTATAACATCTGTATGCATCAGCTAATAGCTATCGCATTAGATATATCCTTCAAAAGTAACATTTACTGATAACTTCACTGTGACATTTATGGTCAGAAACACAATTCTGTCGAACATTTTTGAGCACATTTTTTTCTAGGAATTACTTCCAATTTTTATCATAAGATATACTCTATGGAACTACAAATTTGAAATCATCTTATTCTTTTCTTGCCCAATAGCATTTTTAATATTCATCTTGTTCTGTTTCTGTTCTTTCTGGTCAGCATGAATTGGAGGTAGCAGTGGTATTTATGAATTGCTATTTTAACAAACAGTTAAGGTCGAGTCAAAAATTTGTATTACAGAGTTTTGACATACTACAAAAGCTTTAAAAATTCTGCACTTAAGAGAATCTCACATTTTTTAACGTTTGCATGTTTTGCCTTTTGTTTTCTAGTTATTAGATGCATGTTTCATGTGTGCAGAAACTGTCATACGGATGCACCATCTATCAGCATGCCTGTGATTTCCATTAACTTGTGTGGTCTCTCTGATCATTCGGTCCCAAAATTCAGAACACATGAAAAAGATCATAACTAGATTTTTTTTAAAACGCTGCTGAACTAACTTTTCCTCTGACCAAATTGGTGTTATTTCCTTCTAGAAGAAATAATCACTATACTTTTCTGAAAAATGGTTTTACCCCTATGGGACAGACTGATGTCTATTAATCTGAGGTTGAATTTTTCAGAGCTGGAGTCACTGTAGGTTTTAGCAGCAGTGTTATGTGGGACTATTGTTTGCCTTAAAGTTAGTAGGGTTAATGATTTCCCTTCCTGCATCTAGAAAGTATGGGAGGTGGAAACATACTGCTGGTTTTCTACCTGTTTAGGTTGGTGATGTTCAACCACTTTTTGGATGTTCTGCAACTGGTTCAGACAATCACAGACAATTAAGTAATCAATAGTCTGCAAGAATGGTTGGAAAGGAAAGCTAGGATTCAAGCACCCACTTAAGATTTTTGCCGTTTACATAATTGTAAAACATCCTAAAGCAGCTTTTTTGGTGCAAAGGATCAGCTGAACTGTCCTGTTGTTTTTTAGGCCTACCAAGCATTTGTCATCCGGGTAGGAACATATATGAACCATAGATAGTTTTTCTTGTAATATTCTACCACAAAATTCCTGCCTCATCATTACAAATTAGTGTCACTAGAATATTTGAAGTTTTTGTCAACAGCTCCGAGCACAGATTTATGTTTCAATGTAGCCATAATGAAATTTTCACTTTGTGTTGAACATCTGTCAAGTGTGTTTGTTGGCCTGTATGTATTATCTGGATTCTGTCATTAAGGTTTTACTTACTAATCTTCCCAAATGTTGTGGTTACTGGATTTTATAGGAGTTTGGGTATGATGCAGCATATAGTGACCGATTATAATTGCAAAACTTTTGACTTTCTACCTTTCTGTTACACATGACCATTTATCCTTTCATCTATCTGTCCATCTTTGTTCACTTCCTCATGATTTTTGCCATTGCTGAAAACACTGATTTGTGTTTCATTATCACATCAGCGGATGAAATGGTATCAAAAAGTTCAGATCCAAAGAATGTATTTAATTATTTTCAAGACAGGAGTCATTTTCAGTGAACATCAAACCAGCTATATTTCTGAATAGATTTAAGAATAATACTGGTTGCTGACAATGTAACTGTGATGAAGCAGGTTCGCTTTGCAACTTTCCTCTCTCTCTCTCTCCTTCAAACAAAGGCAGGTTTTTTCCTTCCACGCCCTCTGCGTACTTTATTTATGGCCGCCACTGTTGCTGCTGGCCGACATGCTCAGCCACCCCACGGTTTACTGCCCTTTACTGTTTTGCTACATCTTTTCCCGCGTCCTCCTCCTGCTTCACCCTACTTTGGGACTTTGCTTTGTCCGGCATGCACCCCGCTTTTACCGGGTGGGAGCGAGCCACAACAGAGCCATTACCAGCTATGGCAGAAGCTGGCGGGTGGGAGGTGGATACCTCATTTTCTGTTTCTTACACATACAACATTTAGAATAAAAAGTGAAAGAATATACCTACAAGGACACGAAAATATACAGTGACTAGAGTGCGCTCTGCTCTTCCTGTTAGTGTTAAGGAAAGTTAAGTAGAGTGAGAAGGAAATACAGATAATTACGTTAAAAGGCAGTTAAACTAGCTAATGTGAATAGATAAAGATAAGCAATATGGCTACAAACTAACCTAATCTATTAAGACGTTGGGTGGGTTTAGTATCTACTGAAAGAGTATATTGAGTAGAATCCGAATATGTTAGTTGTTAGTACCTGCAACTATCCTAGAAGGATATAGAAACGTTTAAAGAGAGTGAGCCTAGCACAGCACGCTGTAAGATGACACAGTGCGCCACAGCTACGTGTCGCTGGCAGTATTCGACCCATACTGCCCCTGGCGCATGCTGTGGCTGTGAGCGTGGTGGCCAAAACCGTCTCCGTGATGGCTGCCCCCATCACATAGCTACAGTATCCCACTGCTTGCAGGCAGGATCTATGTCAGGCCAATCAAACTGAATGTTACTAATTTTATATCTTTGCCATATATCACATTCATGCATTTAGAGTGATGCACTGCTAGTCTTAAAAGAAGCATCAAGTTTGAAAGAATATTTGCATTTCATGATTTGAAAAGCTGGATTTTGATTAGTTGAGACTGACTATTTTAGGCAATTTTCTTTCCAGGCATAGTGACCCACCCTTGAGCCTTGTCACTCAGGACTCAATGACTGTTGATGAAATTGGTAAGTTCCCTGGTGCTCTGATCAGCCAGAAATATCTTATATCTGTATTTATGTTTTTAAATATGCTCACCATCTTATTCATAGTAAATTCATGTTTTATGCATCTCTCTGTTGATCTATATTTCTCTGCATTCTGCTTTGGCTGTTGATCTATATTTATCTGCATTATACTTCGGTTATTTCTAGAGTATCTTCTTCACAGCACCAATCACAATGGCTTCCCGGTGGTTGTGTCTCACGAATCTCAGTATCTGGTTGGGTTTGTGCTTCATCGTGATCTCCTGCTAGCTATTGGTGAGTAATTTTTGATCAAGTTTAAGGATGAGAAGTTGTTTTCAAGATTCAAAATCTAAAACACTTATATGTCCTAATGGAGAATTATAAATACTAGAATATTATTAGTATTATTTGATGGAAATTTAGCTACAGTGCCAGCTTATAGCAGGCATCATAATGATAGGTATTTAAAACACATTGTGTTGGCATAAACAGATGCACATAGATATATGCATCACATCAATATAAATATGCATGCCCTCCTTCAAAATAATACGTGCAAAATGTTTGCATGTGAAAATGCCATACAGTAGATTTGAAAATGACATATGGTTTGAATGTGTGAAGTGAGAGTAATCTTCTCATCGATGACTGTTTCCAAATATTTACTCTATAATTCAAGAGGTCATGAAAGGGGGCGGGATTTCTATAGAAATCAATAACTAGGTCTTTGGTCATTTTCACATGAAGGTGCAGATAATTCTCTTTACACCAAACATTAAAACACTCCATTTCAGGAAAATAGAGACTTGTACAGATTTTCAATACCAGCACCATCGGAATACTTTGACAGAGGTTGTTTCAGTGCCAGTAATCTTTATGTACAGAATAAATAACACCAAAGAGTGTGTCCTGAGGGGTTCTTGTAGATTTATATTTTGTGGATAATAGTTGGGAATAATATCCTATATTTTGATATCTTACATGCAATGGTCTACTTTAAATAGTAACTTTTGAAATCTTGGAAATTTAAGAATCAAGACCTCTTCATTTATAAGTATATTCTTTTTAACTTAGCATTCAGAAGATGGATATCTAGCACAGATATATTGTGATGCAGACTTTTATACATCTGTGCAAAGTAGGTTATTTTTTCTTGCCCACAGCTAATGCTCGAAGGAACCTAGAAGGTGTCGTAGGTAACTCCATCGTCTACTTCACCTCTCATGTGCCATCACGAGATTTCAGTGGTCCTGCTCCTCTGAAACTTTACAAAATTCTTGATTTGGTGAGTGGGTGTGGTTAACTGCATCTTTAGGTTCTCAGTCAAACGTAGACAGAACTAAATTTCCTCAGTTTTTTAGCTGCTCATTCATCTCCGTCAACTTATCAACAACCTTGACACCCTCAAAACATAGCCTGAAAGTTTTTTTATTTGTAGCATTTTAAACAGTAAAATAATCTTGTTATGATCCATTTGTTACCAGGCTCCAATCACCATCACAGATCAGACACCCATGGAGACAGTGGTGGAGATGTTCCGCAAGCTGGGATTGAGACAGATGCTGGTCACTCATAACGGGTATGTCAGATGCTTTTTACCTTCCACCCAAGTGACCCAACGACTTTTGGAATTAAGTGTTGAATAAAGAGGGTCAGTTTATTTTTTAAGTTCAAAACAACAGAACAGCATGCTAACTGCATAGATGGAACTTTCACAAAATTGCATAGGTATTGTTTAAAGATTAGGTGTCTACTTCTGTAGACTTATGACTGTCTTTTGGATGGCAGTTCAAAACCGGAAACTTTGTATGGATCTGCTTGTCTTTCTAGACGGCTTCTGGGGATCATCACCAAGAAGGATGTGCTTCGTCATATAGCTCAGCTGCACAATCAGGACCCAAACTCCATTCTCTTCAACTAGCAGCTGGTCAGCTTTGGCACCTTGGTCACATCTCGTGGACATACGGTCAGCTTTGACAACTTCATAATGTCTGACCAGTGACTCAGCTAATGCCCTATCTAGTCTTCGGGCATCTGCTTGATTGTACAGATCACCAGAGATCATGATGGACCTTCAATGTTGGACAGCCTTCAACAAGTCAAAAGTATTTTTAATGGGCATTTGACATGACTTTATGTTCATCATGCAAAAGGCTCAGGTTGGTTTTCCACAAACCAGCTCCCGAAGGCCTGGAGAGTCTTGCCAGAGTTTTATGAATTTTGCTTGGCTTTGAATGCAGCACATATGCTGTGGAGAAGAAACCATATAACCTTCCAGACCAAATGTGTTGAAGAAAGTCAGAGCATGGTCTGAAAATATTTTTCAGTGAGAAACTCAGGGAGACAATCATTACTTGTGATATACAGATCTGTGTCGATTGCTTCTTAGCTCTGAGACAGCCAGAATAAAATGCATTGCTAAACAATAACTTTAATAAAAGTTAACACCACCGGCAGAGCATGCTGTTCATCTGTCACCTTGCCTGTGAACCTGTGTGAGAAAAATGAGCATGGAGAGAATTCTCCAATGACTGCAGAGTTTATAAACTAGATTTGGGGAAATCACCTGTCAGTAAACATTTTTTGCTGAAATGGTTATGTTCATCTGGATGACGCTGGTTGCTGGTTTGCTTTTATTGCTAATTTAGCCAGCATCTGGTTCCTCCTTTTCTTTAATTCCTACGTGGGAAGGTGCCCAGTGAAAGTTTAATTTCAAGTTGTGCAGTTTTTTTGGAAAGGCTACTTTCACAAGCCATGTCTGTTCTTTCAGATAAGTGGTTTTGAATGGACTGTAGTGCTGACAAGGAATCAAAGACAAAAATGATTTTTGTGCTGTAGTTTTTCAACTGCTTTATGCTGTCGACCTTTGTGCAATATGTACTGCTGAGAGTTCCGCTGTGAACATGAAGGTGCAACTATGAAGTTTGCCTGCAATGTTTGTGTTGTTTGGTACACAAACTCCTATTCCACTCATGAAGATGCTGGAGTAATGAGAGCCATTCATGTACATCTGAGAACGGTATCTGTTTGTTAGGTTCTCCATGTAATGTGTTAGTGGTCTTTTTTATATTCTTTGTGGAGATGTGCAGTGTGTGAAAATGCTCAAGGGTGATACAACTGCACTCAACAGCAAACACTTGCAAGTTAAAATGACTCTTTTCTATAGTACAGATAGTTGTGACGATTAAAAGATCTGGGGGTTTTTTGGTACTTTTTTTCAAGTCTCATTTTAGATGGAAAGCAAGTTGATGTCTCAACTGAGTCGGAACCTAGTTTTACTGTAGACTTAAGGGGAAAAAGTGTAATTTACTGTTTAGTGTGTCAAAATATATGATTATTAGAATAAAATGACTACATGCCTCAGATGCCTAGGTTATTGAGCGTTTCAGTAGGCACAGTCATTTTTGCATGCAAGAATGTGTGGTTGTCCAACGTCACACTTATTTTCCATCTTCATGCCATGTCTTAGTGATCCTTCCCACATTCTGCATAGAGATTTGCAACAATAGAACTGCCATCAACAGCAGACATTTAGCTTTTTTTTGTCTGCATCCACTTTTGGGACGGAAGCTGCAACTTCAGTTTATGAATGGGAAATGTTTTGTCACTTTTGCAACACAAAGACAAAGGGTGGGGGTCCAGATGAAAAACAAACACACAAGTTTATTGCAAGGGTTGTTCTTATTGGGTTGCTTAAGAAGCAGGAAATTTCTATTTGTAGGATGTGGAAATTGCAAGGTTTTAATAACCACCACCATACATGACATCCAGCATGTCTGACAGGGGAGACAAACCAGCCTTCTAAATCACGATATGACCTAAACCTTGAAAAAGCGTAGTGTCCCTCTTCTTGGGTCACATAACAGAAAAGACGAAGATCTCGCGGCACTGTTCCTGCTTCAACTTCCAAGTAAACGGACTACAGTGAATGTTGCACACCTCACTCGCACACTCGGTCACTGAGGCATTTTTTTCATGGGTTGGGTTTTTTAAAACTTGCTCGTTGTGATGTGGATGCACAGCAGCTGCTTTTCTTACAGAACAGAACGCGCGCGTTCTTCTCATGCAATGACGCCCAACACTCCCCCCCCCCCCCCCCCCCCCCCC
>SMGT01001156.1:136967-147711 GCA_004794575.1 Lanistes nyassanus | reverse complement strand
GTCATAGTAATTAATGCATCATAAAGATTAGGAATTTGCACAGTACTTCATCTGCACAGTCCTGTTTCCACACCGTTTTATATATATTTTATATATGCACACATTTAGACAGAACATGAACCAAGGCATGCGAACTTTGTAATCTTCTGTTTCTGACACATGATTTATTGCTTAACCACACCAAATAATTATTTTAAAGATTACAGAAACATCTTTTTCAAAGTTTTTAAATGTCCTACCAAGATAAAACCCAAATCTGGGATCATATAGTCTGGGGTGGTAGTGAACATTTCAAGTCAATCGCTATAGGCAGATTTTTTTCTTAATGTCACACATCAGGGCTACTCTTTAAGGCAATTGGCAGTTGTCATCAAAACTGCATTTTGACTTTGAGGCATTCTGCTGCAAAAGATAAAGGAAAGTACTTTCAGCCTTGACATAAACTGAAACAGCTCTCTTAAATAATGTGTTTCCTTCACTAGTGTACTTTGGGTAAAGTGATAGTCAAATAAGACCACCAGTGCACACTTATTTGTAAGAGCTGGGTTTTTTTCTTCCTTTCTTTCTTTTGTGGGGAGAACCATTGTGAAGAACTTTTTAATTTTGGGATGTCATCGGTGGATGAACTGCTCAAATTTGGCCCATAACTTCTTCAAACAAGTAGATGAATTATCTAACGTGAAAATAGTTTGATTATCAAGTATTTCTGTTCTAAGAACACCTTTTTGTCCTCTGTTGCTGGTCTGATATCCCAATAAATGAATAATCTACCATGAAAATACAGTGGTACCTCGATTCAAAGCTGCCTTAGTTAATGAAACACTTGTTTAACAAGGTGCAGTCGCAGCGGGAGAAACCCTTATTTAACATGCTCTTTGATTAATGACATTTGCAGTAAGCCTGCTGTGTGTTTTTTTGTATCTTACACCCTCATTGTTTGCATTTTTTCTAACGTTCCATGCACAAAATGGCAGCCTCCAAATTGTTGTTTCGCTTTACATGAGGGGGTTGGGTGTTCTGTGTGTGTGTGTGTGTGTTGTAGTTTCTGTGTTTTGGTGGCATTTTTGAAAGTTATTTTCTTTACAGATCTTACATGTGAATTATGGATTTTGATGGGGTGCAGAATGAATTAAATGATTTCCCATAGGTTACTATGGGAAACCGTTGTTTGATTAACAACAGACTTGAATAGTGATGGCCATCCTGGAAAAAATTGTCATCATTAATCGAGGTATCACTGCATTTTGATTATCAAGTGCTGCTTTTCTATATAGACCCTGCTTTCATCTTTTGCAGATCCAATATTCCCCATGCTCCATAAACAAGTCAGCTGCTGTATTTTAGTCTGAAAAAGTGGAGGAAGTACTGCTTCAACTGCTCTGTACTCCAAAAGATCTGACTGTTTTTGGTTTTGGTTTATTTAGTTTTTGCAACAACAACAAAAAAATCATCTGAATTGTTTCTGCCACCTGTTCAGTCATTCAGACTTTCTTCACACTTTTAAGAATTTTCTCTGGAATAAAGGATTACCAATAAAGAAGAAAAAAAGTAAAACAGTCAGGAATCTTGTTAGTGGAGTCTCTAACCAAAAGCATCAGCTTGGAACAGTGTATGCATCCTACAGTCCTTTCAAACTTCTCCCGTAACAGTTATAATCTGGAGATACATTTTTATCACTAACCATTCATAGCTTCGAGTACTCATCATTTCAGAAGACTAAGTGACATCTAGCAACTAAATTATATAGCCGTTTCGGAAAATTGTTATATATGTGTATCACTGGACTGGCCACCATTTGTTGATGAATCATTTTGATGGTAAAGTATTAATCATTTCATGGGACACAATTTTAGTTTATCGGTAAAAATTCAGTATTACCTTTGGACTGACACCTGATGCTAGTCAGTTCACCACTGACTGGATGGAGCCATTGGAGACAGATGCTCTACTTGTAGATTTCATGGAACCAGTACCACCTTCCTACCGTACTGTCAACATTGTAAGCAGCAGGCTGACACTGGACAACAATGGACGCATAGAAGGACGCCAACACCCGCATCAGACCAGTACAGATGATGACGAGATGCTGGATATAGCAATGGATGGTCGAGATGGTCAGGGCATGGAGCTTCCAGATAAATCACAGGGTAAGCCGAATTAATTTTTTGTTTGTATGTTGGTATGAAATAGTCATGTGCAAAATAGTTCCATGGGATCTCACTTGGTTGATTTGGAAGTTTTCTTTATTTGGTAACCACAAAGGGAAGTTCAAAAACTGCACAGCAGAGGACAGTCGTCCTGATGGCCTCTTTTCTGAGCTCTGTTGGTTATCCATAAAGAAATTTAAGACCTCAGATAATGAAGACCTCCTGATGCCTTATCCACTTTGCATAACATCATAAGAATTCTTTCATTTTCATTTTTTAAATTGAAATAAAGGCACAGAACTGATCTAGATATAAACACAGAGACACTAATGCTAGAGCATCAGGATTAGAAAATGTACTACTGAAACTTTTGTTCCTACCTCTCACTACTCGTAATGAATAGCTCTAAATTTAACATAATTCACAAATCAATGTGCTGCAACACACTTTCCTCAGTTAACCCAGCTGTGAATTGGTACCTGACCCCTATGTCACAGTGAGGGAAAGATGGGTACCACCATGATTCTCGCCTGTAGAAAAGGGGGGTCTCGTAATCCCTACTCCCATACAAGTTACAACCATACATCATGGACAACCTTTAAGTTTATCTTTTTGTAGTCCAAATGCAATACATTTAATAACATTTAGCTAATTCAGCTGTTTAAGCACTAAACCTTTGTTCAAAATTGCACAAGTGAACTGGGCACAAAGGACAAGTGAAAATCAAAAAACATTATTTGAAGCACTGTATACAATCTTGTGTTCAATAAATGACTTTCACAAATTCTGCAAGTAAGGCAAAAGAAAACTTAGAAAGCACTAGATTAGACGTCGGATCCAAATCCGCAACAGCAAGGGAGGCAACACATGGGATATTTTTCTTAGCTGTTGTTTCATTAACCAGGTGGGAAAAAATCAGCAGACTGAAGTTGCCCTGATTTTTCACCATCATTTTGTGATGATCGTCACATGTACTAAAGTAATATGTTCTTCGTGCCATCGTGAAAGAAACTGATGGGGGAAAGAAGAGGTGGCTAGAGAGAGTATTTGTTCTCTTTCATTCTAAGAACTCCTTTTTGTATGTGGCATGATTTATTTTAAATGCTTCTGATCATTTTGTGTCTGGTTCCCCCACCTTTGTCTGTTTTGCATTTGGTGGCTTAGAATAAGAAATTCAAAAAAATTTGCTATTAAAAATATTTATAAATTATGCTAATATTTCTAAATTATGCTACTTTTGTTGAATGGTTTCTGTATTTCATTTAAAGGAACTCTTTATCCAGCTTTAAAATGCCAGTACATATATACCCTGCACCACAGTTAAGTTGGAATATGGAACATTTTAAAAGTCATACTGTTCTTACAATTACAAAAATTTAGTCTGTACATTAAAAGTGCACTTAGACCATTTCAGATGTTATAAATGGAACGATCGCAGGGAGTTGTCAGCATTACCCTCCGTTTACTTCCTTGATGTTTGGTTAAATAGACTTTTACCCTGCACTTTTAACAAATATTAATCTACCCTGTTTCTGGCCTTGTTAGATGTAGTGTAATAGACAGTTGCTATCAAAGCAGAAGCACTGGAGATAAACAAGTAAATTCTACTCCTTTGTTGTTAAAAAACAAACTTCCTGAAGGATCTAAACGACAAATGACAGATTTAATATGAAACCATGGGCTTAATTTATAGTCCTAGCATGTTTTATGCTTTCTGATATGCTGTAAGAACTGAGTGCATTATATGATAATGTGTGTTCCAAAAAATGATTAGAATCTGTTTCCGTTTCATGTTCATGTTATTTGTACTTTCAATTCCTGGGTTTTTGTTAGACTCTTGTTTCCCCTTTCTTCTCTCTCTCTCTCTCGTATGCTTGCAGAAGCGAGCAAGAATGCATCAGTAATGCCCCAAAACTGTCCACTGTGTCATCTATCGTTTAATTTAGCTTGGCTCAGTTCCGTTTTTGTTAACTTAGGTTTATCTCTGAGCAGCAGTCACTTGTTCATTTTAAGAAATAAGTTCATTGTGAACAGCTGTGCAGGAAAATACATCTTCATATTACCATCATAAAAAAATAATTTCCACCCGTTTTCCCTCACACTATTTTTGAAATAATATATTCTAACATAAGAGAGTACTTACCATAACCGTGTCCATCATATAGTGTCCGTAACACAGCGGACAATTTAAAAAAAAATCAGCTACATAACAGGATGAATCTAGTTCTAGTAGCAGCAGGAACCTGTGATGGAGCTCGTGTTGATGAGGGGAATCTGTTGAGCAGCATGTGCTTCGAGATATATGACATGCAAAAGTAATTGATGGCCATGACAGACCATGTGTCACCAGCCTGTAGGCAAATGACCCTGGTGAAGCTGTGTACAGAGACTACACCAGGACTTCATGCTTATTTGAAAACAAAAGTACATTTATATAAAACTGCAATTACACTTTTCACATAAAGCAGCCAGTCCAAACTCTATCCCACCCCACCCCACCCTCACCCACCCCTTTGTTGAGCTAATTGCTAGGGACAGGACTTTAGCATGAAGGGGACACAAAATATCTTGTGAGTGTAAATAAACTTTCAGCCATATACTAATTATACAACTGTATTAAGCAGGATACAGATTTTTTTCCATTTCTGTTCGTGCATAGTTTTAATAGTAATGCTGAAAATCATCACTGCTGTTGTTACAGAAGTTCCATGACAGTTTGAATTTTTGAGCTCTCGACAAGCATAGGTGTATGGAATGGAAGACAGGGTTTGTTGGGGGGAGGAGGGAGGGGGGGCAATTCTAATATCCATTTCTGCTGAAGTCCTTATATAGTGTCTGTGCGTGCATCCACTGTGTGTTTGTGCAAGAGAGAGAGAGAGAGAATAAGCAAGCAAGAAAGAAAATGAATATTTAGCTGTATCATTCGATATGTTGCAAGATATATTTAGTGTTGTACTTGTATCACAGTGTTTCAAGCTGTAAGACTTGTATCAAACACAACACAGTTGTCTGTTGTGTACACACATACCAGCATGAACATATCTGAGCACATGCACAGGCACAAAAAGCGAGCAGAAAATGTGCTATGTGCAAATTTTAAGATGCACTAAAAATTATGACTTCTATAAAACTATCCACAGTTCATGTTGCTGAATTTTGGAAGCGTTCACTATGGTAGGATCCTGCCTGTAACCATATGTTGGTGTCATCATCATGATTAGTGATGCTGAAAACAGTGTTGAATTACAGAGCTGTCATTTGGAGCAGGGCAACCTTGTTTTAGGCAATTCTCCACATTTACCTTTCATTGCAAAAGTTGTGTGATTTGTGGACTTATGCATGCAAGCTATACAAGTGTTTATATAAATGTCATAAATACCAGTTATGTGTTATTAACTTATTACTTACATTTCCTGTTTACCATAAAAACTCTAGAATCTATAATTAACCAAAACAGATCTCATCAGTTTATCTGCGGAAAGTTGCTTTCTTTGAGTACAGTTGAGTAGAGCTGCGGAAGTTGAAATTTGCAAACACTTTCGGCGGACTCACCCACGCACGATTCAGAGAGGTTGGCCTCCGCAGGTACTTACTGCAAGGTGTTACAGGAACGCAGATACGGGAACAAAGAGGGTGGGAGGGGTACGTCAAAGGCACAACGCGTACGACAGGGAGGTTTGTGGATAGTTCAGGTACGGGAATCGCGTGTTGTTGCCCCTCCCCTGTGTAGCAGGTCCTATCGGTGGCGTGTTGTGTGTAAGTTTCCTGTAACCCTCGGGAGCAGGGTGAACGGTGCCTTTAAAGTGTTCCGCCACCGCGCGTCATGGGTTCACAAGCTCCCGAGAGGGCGCGCAAAAGACGAAAAATATCCTACACGTACTCTAGGCTCTCGTCGACTGACCCGGATGGAGAAATCGAAGAAAACGATGACCAAGAAGGTTAGTAAGTCTTCCTCGTTCTCGTTACACTCTGTGTTCGTGACCTGTTGCGTTTATCGTGACCCAGTTAAACTGCATTGTGCTTCGCTTTTCGAGACCTGCTGTGGCTTGTTTGTACATGCACTGATATAGTAGCTTAGACATCAGGCGCCGGCTTGTTTGGCCTTTGACCTCTGGCGCATATTGTGTAACCGATATCGTATACCGAGCAACGTGTGAAGAACATCACGTCAGCACTGACTTGACCACGTAACTTTTGTCGGGTACTGAGGCACATGTTTGTATCCGAGATTGCCCTCCCTTTACTCACGTCTCTCTCTCTCTCTCTCCTTCACGCACAAAGAGAGAGACGGAGATTCAAAATGTCATTAGTGGCAAAGATGCTGAGAGCCTTTACTGACATTGTAGATGAACATGATAGCACCTCTGGGCTAACGGACTGACAAGAAGTTTCAGAGGTCACAAACCCGTGTAGTGGCAGTCGTAAGCGCACGATGCACTAGCTCAGAGACAATTGTCATAAACTTAAGTTGACATTGGTAGCGCCAGATGCCGTGATCTGCCATAGGCTAGAAAACACCTGTGGTGTTGATTTAGCTTTGCTTTAAGTTCTTGTGTCAGGTTTACAAGTTTTTTTTACTTGATTGAAAAATACTTGTCTGTCCCAGGTTTGCGAGTATAGGCTAGTTTTTTTAGGGCGACAAAACCTGTCGTTTTATAATTGCTCAATCCATGACTCCCGAAGATGTCTGGGCTTAGCAAAGTCGCGTATACAGCTTTTCTGTAAAAATTCGCATATGTTAACCATCACCATTAGCACGAGCTGCTTTCCTGATTAATGTCGGTAAACTTAATTAGGATAGGACAATGCTAAGAGGTACTCGTCCGACGTACTGATAGATGGGTATATAAAGCCGACCTTACACAGAGAAAGCCAAACGAAGACAGTGATAAGAAACTAGAGTAAATTTGGTAATTGCCGTACATGTTTGTATTGCCGTGCACTTGGTTTCTTTCGTTTCCCATGCTCATCTCGTTTGATTCTAGTTGAAAACTAGCCACCGAACTGATGGCCAGTTTAGTTTTGCATAGAATGACGCCAATACTGTTCGTCCAGATAAAAATATGTCTCTTAAAAGGGCCCCCAATTCGACCCACTAGGAGTACGGATCCAGTTTTTGTCTGTACTTAGCGAGATTTGCTTGAGCATCGTCAATTTTGCTTCGAAGATAAACGACCATTGTTTTTTTGGGGAAAAAAGTAAGATCAAAGTGGGAAAATACTTGTTTTCGTTAAATTGATCCATTTTGCACTGGTTAATTTATAAATATTGATTAACGATTAAAAAATATACGATCTCTGTTCCAAAAACAAAACTGTATGGGAACAAAAGGTGAAAGAAGCATATGTGTTTCTATTGCGTACATTGAACTATAAAGATACCATTTTGATGACTGAATATCCCCTTGGACGTGGATTGATAAGGGGTGCAATCTTTTTCTATCATCAAGGCAAAAATTCTAGAAAAAGGGTGCGGGAAGGGAGGGGAAGATAGAAAAATGGTGGAGTAGAAGAAAATAAGTTTTTAAAAACTGGCTATATTCTAGTATTTTGGAATCAAAATTGCTGTACGGCAATTGAACAAACCCGTATGGCAATAGACGAAAAAAAGGTCCTTCAAAAATAAACTATTGGAGAATTTTCCAGGTCTCTATTCTTATGAACCAATGGCTGTGAGAGTAGTATAGAAATTACTGTCATACTGACTTTAAATTTAGGTGCAGGCCTATTTGGTTCGTCGGAAACCCGAAAGTGTACGGCAATTAGCGAATCTACTCTAGTCCAACCATTTGCAACAAAAGATAATTTCAACAAAATTGGGTAAAATATCCTTTACAGATTCGTATTTCAAATCCTTGGGAGGAAATTTTCTGTTGGATTGTTGGGGAGGGGGAGGGGTGAGAGAAGAGAAATCCTTCATCGAAATTAGACATAAATCTTTCATCGGAATTAGATGAAGTCTTTTATGTAGACGGTTGGATTAGTTCTCTACAACTGCTTTTATACGATTTTATCGCTCCACCCATGGCCGGCATTATACGGGGTTTACAAGGCTCGAACAAGTGTGACACCAGTCGTAAGGAACTAAGCTAACCCCATGCATTAGACTTCAGAGACTTGGTATCATTTGGACGAAGAATGTTTTGCTACTGCAAATGGTTCGACTATCATCTTATGGCTACTTTTGTTCGACTATATCGGGCCTTGTATTTTGGCGAATAAGGGGGAGGTGGGTGCCACCACTCAACCCACCCACGCTCTTGCGCTGCGTGCTTACTGCGCGTTGTCAAGTTAGCTACGTCATGGGGGCGTAAACGTTGGTAGAATTTAGTTCAGTAATTGCTAGTATTATTACTACAAGTTTTATAGGATATAAGGGCTTGTGCAGTCAAGGTTCGTTCAGAATCAGATGAGATATTACGAACACCAAACAAACCACAACGTAAAGTCTTTGCTAATATTCTTACAATATCTGCAGTGAAGACATGGATCAGTTTTATTATCAACGTTATTTGAAGGAAGAGAGAGAGAGTTTCAGTCCGTGATAGCTGACCAGTCCAGCTGCTTGACAGCAGCATCGGGGCCTTCCTGTCTTTGGAGGTCAAAGAGCAGTCCGGTTGCCAGTCCTTGCGTCTGTGCACTGCGGCTCAGGTCATCCCGCCCGCTGGCTTGCTCCGGTTACGGACCCGTGGAGTGCACCGACCGGCGATGAACGTGCGCAGTCTGAGGAGTCCTTCCAGATTTGGGGGTGGGGGTGGGGGTGGGGTCGAGGGTTAAGGTCTCCACCGTGCAGCTAACTGCCGAGATACCGGAGATGCAATCAGCCGGGCCGATCTCCTATCACGCATGACCCGAGCTGAGAACCCTTAAAACCTGCAATTTCCTGGACAATCACATTTCCATGCCGACCACTGCTGCAACATTTGGCAGCCCCTTCCCGCCTCCCCCCTATGGCGTCTGGTACTGTTAGCCCCCCCCCCCCTTACGGCGTCTGGTACTGCTAGCTTCTTGGCAACAGACTAAAGGGTGTATCTTTACGGTAGGGTGGGTGGGAGATTCACCAGTTCTGTGTGGATATAAGAAACAATGAACCGAGGAGGTGGGGTGGGAGGCAAAGGTATTCGTCTTGTCGTATGGTGTGTCCTGCACGCTCGATAACGCTGTCGTAGGGTGCATTATTTTAGGAAAAAACTTTCTTCCTGTTTTGGATGTATTGTGTCCAGGTATTGTGGTGATCGAGAACGGATCTACGAAAGTCTGAAATGCGAAGGACAATACAGCCACTTTTTTTGTGTTGCCCTTTTGAAATAGAGACGCCTTGAATGCCTTTGCCTTGTCGACTGTCGTAGGATACTTCTCACGTCGCCCAGACTATAGTACCGTTTGATGTAGCGTGGTTACACTACGGATTGATTACCCAACACAGTAGGGCTATTGACAATCTGAAAACAGTAATAACTGTCAGTTTCTGTATTCGGTACTCCGCGGCTTTCCTGTTGACCTTTTCCCCTTGATGTTTCTGGAAGTACGTGAGATCCGCTACAGCCTTAGTTGCAGATACACTAGTTTATATCTGCAGTGTATGGGTTGGGTTAGGAAGACGATGACAGAAACATGTAGGCTGCGTTCACTTCATTTATTTCGGGGGGGGGGGGGTCGGCTTTTAGTCGTCCCTTCATCAGGCCTCCAGTCACACAATTTTCCTTCTTTTATCATCAGCTCATCTCTCCGTTCATCCAGCTAGCCTTCCAGCGAAAGTTTCGTCCTCACTGCAATGCATCCTGCTTTGGTGCGGAATGAAACATTTTCTGGTCAACAGACCACTGGTCTGTCTGTCCGCCAGTGCGTCTGTTGGTCTGTGTGCACGTTTTTCTGTGAAAGAGAAGAAGGAAGGGCGCATGAGTGCTATTTTTTTCTCCCTCTCTGTCTGCGGCTCTGTTTGTCTCTTTCTTGCTACCAGAGTTTCCAACTCACGTGTCTTGTGTAGCGTGCCTTCGATTAGCGTCCAAATCAATCTAAAGTCTCTAGTCGATTGTCCGCCTCGCCAAGTGGTCGGTTTTGCAAGAAAGCTGCAAAGGGCAAGGAAGCAAATGTTCTGGAAGCAGTCGTGAAGTCGTCGTTCGTGCGTGTGCGCACGCAGTAGCGCGCGAGAGAAGATGAGGTCAGGCACGGCTAGATTGATGGGTGGACCCTGCTGCGCATGGCACCGTGGAGGCACATTTGCAGAATCACTTTTTATTTCTCTCTTTTTGGGGGAATGACCTGCAGTTTGGTCCTTGGTAACCAAACGTAATGTGCGTTTGCATTTCTTCCAGTTCGTTGCTTTTTTGTGTTAACACTCGCAAGATTACCATCGTTCCTGTGATAACTTGCAGGCAGAAAAACAGTGTAGCCTGTACATGCGTCTTTAGGGGCGGGAGGGGAAGGTCGCACTTCGCGTTTGTAGTTTCACGTGGTATTTCCTTCTTCTTTCTTCCTCAAAAGTATCAATAACAGAAGAACCAATAGATCAGTAACTGCAAGGTGAGAGGCTTAGAAATTAAAGCACACACACACACACAGGTAGATGTACGTAAAATACGTTAAGCAAACAGGCCT
>SMGT01001156.1:125374-136471 GCA_004794575.1 Lanistes nyassanus | reverse complement strand
CTGCCAGGTATTTCAGGCGACCTCGCCTGAGTAGGTCATAGTAGGTTCCATGGTGGGGACCGACTACAGTTATTCTGCCCTTGCCGTAGTAGGAGTGGGGAATTTCCAGCAGGGAAAACAGCGCCTATTGGCTGAAGAGATCACATGCTCGAATCAGTCTCATCATATGACCATATCTGGGAGTCGGAAATTCCAAAAGCTAAAGGGATTCAGTCACTGGTTACTTCCCCTGCCATTTTCGGGAACCTGCAGTGGAGCTGCGTGCAGAGCGGCTTGTTGAAGTTCTCTCTCGCGCGCTCCATCTCTATCATGCAGCCAGAGTATCCCTCAACTTCTGCTGGGGGCAGATTTCTCGTCTGAATTCATGTTGCCATGGCAGCAGACGTTAGCCTTCCTCTCCATCGGTTGGTGCCAGACAACATATATCTAAGGTGGACACGCTGGTATTAAGCTGTCTTTCGTCCCTAACCCTCGTGACGTCGCTCTCGGGTCGCGCGGCAGCAGGCGGTAAAACGCCGGAGAGAGCGATCTTTGGCAGAGCTTGAATCAAAGCCTGTGTCACAAGCCCGCCAAATGATGAGGGACGTGTTTTGCTGGCCACGGAAATGGTATAGTTTCGACCCAGGGTTCTGCTAGGAGCAGGCGCCACCCTGATAGATTTCTGTTTTGCAGATCTCAAGCTCAGAGCTGGTAACTGAGAACGCGGAGTGCCAATTCTGCTACTCTGTTTCATTTAGTATTCTGTAGTAATCTCTAGGATATTACTGCCAGACTCAGTTTGAACAGAGTGGATCCTGTCGCGTGTACTTTTACAGCCTCTCGATCGCGTTTTCCCAGACTAAATTACCTCGCAAAAAGGATTAGTGTTATGCGCCGTTAATGAAACAGAGGTCTGATATTGAGATTATGATCATTACTGGTTCAGCTTCTTATCTGTAGCTTTATTGTGTGTTTGTGTATGTGTGTGGTCGGTATTGTTGCTTACTGGGTCGTGTTACAATATAGTGTTCGTTCTATGTTGTTACAAGTTGTTGAGATCTTCAACAATCACTCGTCTCGGTTTACGCTGCTGGTCAGAAATCTACGGGATATTTTTGTTACCTCAGAAGGAGTTGTTCCCTTGGTAATAAGTTTTGCTCTCTCGACGCTTGCCTCCTTTTCTTTTTCTTCAGTATGTTTTGTTCAGACTTGAAGAAAGCAAGCTCGTTGCTTCTTTTGTTGACTTGGTAACAGAATTGCGGCGTCTGAAGTGTTTGCAGGACCCTGGAAGTCCTTGCCTCTCGGTAGAACCATTTCGACGGAGATCATACTCCGGACAGTTAAGTGCACCAGGGTGAGTTATTCAGAATACACTGTTGCTTTGCAACGCCAGGTAATCTGTATTCTATCCTCCATTAGCCGATGATGGTTTTGTTATCCGGTTGCGTTGAGTGGGCTCTTTTTGGTCGAGTCTGGCAAAAACATTTTAATTTTCTCGCTTGTTCTTAGTTCCGTTAATTCGTTCTTTTGCAAACACATCGGTGCTGCCTGTGGTATTGACTTCCGGAAGTCTGAGATCAATCGCTTACATTTCTTGTGTTTTCACCCTTCTTTCAAGATCCCAAGGTGGCCATAGCGGTCTGGTCCCCGTTTTTTTTTTACGGAGCTGGTCCGGTGTGGTGTGTGCTGTTGGAACGCCGCACGGGGTTTCGGCTTTCCAGCTGTGCTAGATATGGATTTCCACTCCTGCCGAAATTTTTTTTCCTCTTGCATGACTTGATTGGCTGGGTATTCCCCCCCCCCCACACACACACACCACCACCTACCCTCTCTCTCTCTCTCTCAAACTAGAATCGTTCTTGCTGCGCGTCATTCGTTCATCGGGAGTCTAAAGGGAAATACGACAACTGGTAGGTTCTAGAAGAAATAGCCTACCTTATTTCTTGCTATCACGGACATTTCCTGTCAGACCCAGGAGCATTCATGAGATGAAGAAAGACGAGAAATATTGAATCGCCCAAGATTTGGAAGCTTTTGTCATGGAAGGCATTTTCTCTCTTGTTATTAGCATCTTTCTGTGTGTGTTTCTTTTTTTTCAGTCGAAATCAGTAATGTTATCATGCAAATGCAAACATACGTTTCGGGACAGAATGACCGCGTGGGTCAGATGATCAGAGATGTGCGGGCCTTCTTTCGCAGAGAATCATGGGGAAAGGGGACCAGACGAGGGATTTCCATCCAGTCTGACCGGCCTGTTGCTTCCTCTAGACGTTTTGATCACTGCGCTTCGCAGAGTCCCATCTTCTCTGAATGCAAAGGGCCTCATAATTTTCCAGACTTAATGATCGATCTGTGAAGGCTGTGCGTCGCTTTCTTTCTTTCCTTTCCTTGCTCTCTCTCTCTCTCCTCTCTTTTTAAGTCGAACACATGGGCTTTCTTCTATTCTGCTAAGGCCGATGCGGCGTCTCCTTAATAACTTTTCGGTTCTGCCTGATGACATTTAAAAAAAATTCTTATGCAGATTTGCCTGACCGTATTTCACAGAACCGAAATCCGCTTCTGTAACACTCGCGTCCCCACCACCCCCTCTTTTGGTTTTTTTTTTTACATCTCTAACGTGATGTGCTTTGCTGCATTTCTTGTCACATTAGCACTTTCTTTTTTTAATTTTAGTCTGAGCGCTTGTTTTTACTGAACTGAAATGTCACAGTTTAGATGATGTCGTCCAGTTTCGGCGTTCGGCAATCGCCACATGGAGTTGCTTCTCCTAAGAAGGTGCGTTTTGTTGCGGTCAGCTCGTTCGCAAACTTTGTCTGCTGGACACGGCGATGTTAACAACTAAGTGTAAAGAAATAACGTCAAGACTTCTGATGTTGCAACGGTATGGAACTGCGTGCACTTCTCATGGCGATTTCTCATACTTCTTGTTCTTAATCGGGTTGTTGCATTCCAGGATAAGAATTTCGCTAGTCGACAAAGGCTTTGAGAAAATTGAATGGAATAAATAAAAGAATATATTATCTGACGGCGAAGTTGAAAGGCGTGCCGCTAGAGGAGATTGTAATTAGTCGTCAGTTAGCCCCTCATGCTGGTCCTTGTGCAAGAATGGTGGGTGTAACGCGAATGGGCAGCGCATAGAAACGGTCTGTTGTGGTAGTCGGCTGATGTTGATCTCCTTTTCCAGCCATCGATTAATAGCTGTCTAGCAAACACGCCAAGAGATGAATACCGTTTTCTGTGAGTTCGTGAAAGACAGGTTCAAGGTTTTTCCCAAGAGCAGTTTGCCTGGTAGTTGTGTAAATAGGAATTGAATGGAACGATTTGGGGAGATGGAGTGGAAGAAGCAATTCTTCGAAGACCCTGCCAGAGGGAGACCGGGTATGAACAGTGAAGAGCAACAAAACAGTCTTCAAGGAAAATGTCGTTTGTACAAGCTACTGTGTTACCAAAAAGTAGGCAAGATGACAAGACTGCATTGTTTCCATAGATGAAAAAGTTCCATTGTTCGGAACTAAGGGTTTCAAAATATATAGAATGATATTTTTATTAACAGATTTCATTGCGTGAAACGTCTTCTCTTTTGAAACTTTTTGTACAACTTTGGTCCGGCATGAACGTTTTGATTTTCTGTCTATTCGTAAAGGTGGACGTAAAATACGCAGAACGAATAGGTATTGCGACCACCCATTTGATCGAAAAAGCAGTTACGAACGCTCATGCGAGCCGCCCCGGGATTGCAAAACAACAACGAAAGCAAACCAAAAAAGGAGGGTTTACTTAAGTGCATTGAGTGACGCATAATATTTCTGGTTCAAGTGCTTGTCATCTCGACATGCGAGTCGTAGCTCATGGGTTCAGATAATATTTCCAGTTTTCGAATTTTCTCACTATATGCTACCTGTATAAAGATCAAGGTTCTTTTCTTGATATAGTCTCAGCTACTGGCGCGGAGTAGATCACCAACCAAAGCATACAAACCACAAAAACTTATTAAGCCCACAGGTAAACGTGTTTACCTTGCTTGTAACGGTGTATGGTTTTGAGACGTACGTCAGGAAAGTTGCCTTCAGTGGCCGTTGAACCTGCTGACAACAACCGTTGACGTGCTGTAATTTTTTTTATGTCACTTCCCCTTCCCGTCTGACTTGACCGAGGTCCATTACCCGGCACCGGAAGGTGACTGTGATCACCAAGAACTGTACAGCCTTTAGAGCTTTTTGTGGAGCTTAGAACTGAGTGTCGATGGCGGCAATTTGATATTTCGCTTGCATTTTGGACCCGCCATCTCTGTTTGCATTTGCATTAACTTGCCCATCCGGCAGGTTAACAGCGAAAAGGCGAGCTTATGGAAGCAGGACCATTAGCCTCGATTGTCGCCTGCATTTGTTCTGCGAGTCCTTGCAGAAAGAACAGCTACGTCTTGGACGCGGAAAAGAAATGGTATGAAATTGCTAATGAACGTGAACAGACGTGTACGCAGATGTGTGTGGAACTGCTGTACCGTAATGCTAGAAAACGGAGGCAGTGACGCCACAAAAACGTGTGCCGTTTCGTCACGGTGCCGGTGGAGAGTAGCGAGATGACGTCAGCAAGAGTAGCCATTGTATTAATCTTTACTGTAAGGGGTGTCTGTGTGCGAAAAACGTCGCGCGAACATCGAAACGTTTACCACAAATTGACTACGAGCGTTAAGCCGCGCACTGTAACGAGGTCATAGCGGCAAGTTAGAGGGAGGCACGTCAATTTGTTTCAACCAACACCGTCCTGATACGCACCTTCTTTGCGACTGGGTGTTAATAAACAGCCAACTCTAATCATGTGGATCGCAGACTCAGCAAGGTGATCGAGGCTAGCTCTATCTTTGGCTATAACCAGCTGGACTTTTATTTCAGTACTGGTGCTGATTAGCCATAACAGCAGGTTTCTTGAAGGACTTCCCCGTTCATATGTTACCCACACATGACGGGGCATATCATTCCAGCTGAGTATCGATCTACACATGCCCAGGTCCCAGGCTGCCCAAGCATCGGTTTCTTTCCTCAGGACCTGCTTGAATGGTAATTTCCTATAGATCGATCAGCCCGCTACAGCATGGATATTTTTATGGGGTGGGGGGGTGCGGGTCAAACGTGGTCTTCTGATGCCTTGGCGTAGTAAAGCCTGCAGGAAACCCCAGAAACAACCCCCCGTGTAAGTGAAATGGCGTGGTCTAAGTGCGTCCGTGCCTTTCGGGTAACCTTCAAGCGTAACGTCGGTCGGCCACGCTGTGCGGTTAATCGCCGCGCTGACACGGGTCTCGATCTGAGAAGTCTTTCATGCTGGACATGCTTACTGCATTTGATGCCGACAGGAGCCCGTTCACAGTCTGCAGCCCCGTTCCTCTGCCTGTCTCTGTGGCTGTCCCCCGTCCTGCCTCCTGTCGCTCCACGTGCCCCTCCCGCTCGTGCTCCTAGTTTGCGTGTTCCTGTCAGCTTCACAGCTCAGACAGGTGCTTCCCGCTGCCCCGCATGTCTTCGTTAACTTAATACGCCTAAAAGGGACGCCACTTTGAAGTTTCCCTTCCTTTGAACAAAACTAGCATTTCTTTTCATTTTTTTGCTTTATCCGTCCCCGTGCGACATCCACAGTTACCAGTTCCCATCTTTTTCTTTCTTTTAATACCCCAGTTTTGTTTGCGTGGTCAAGAAGGGGTATCTATTAAACAGATGAGTTTCCTGCTTTTGTGTAAACTGAATTCTTGATGAAGAGTTGACTGTCGGTGGGAGGAGATGGAAGGGGTGATTTGCGGTAAGAACGAACAACCAAATAATTACTGGTCAAAAGAAAGAAAAAGACAGTGAAACTCTGACAGCGTGACGAAAATTGCCGAAAGCATTGCCGATCTCCTACCTTTCATTCGTCCCTTATGTGTACGTCTTTTAATCTGTGGGAAGTTGGAAAGGTAATATTAGCTTCATGCATGGCCGAGTTGACGATGTGGACTTCGCATTCGATAGCTCTAAGTTAAAGCATACAGATATTTCATAAGAGAAGCGTTAAATCGAGAAATAGCTGTTCTGTTGAGCTAAACGTACGAGACTTTTATTTTAAAACCATGCCCCCGTATGTAAGCGACAAATTGTAAAATACCTCAACATAAATGCAATGCGTGTCACCAGGGAAATTTTGCATGAAATTATTAAGGTCGAGTTCTCATTGCTCTCTACTCCTCCCTCCCTCCTTCCCTCCTCCCCTCCTCCTTCCCTCCTCCCCTCCCCTTTCTCTGTAGTTTAGGCGCGCTCACGATCCGCACACTCGTACATATTATGCAGCGAGGCTTACAGAACTCTATAGATTCACCTCTCAGATCCTTAGGATTGGACCGGTGGGGGGGGGGGGGAATCAAAATTTTATAGCTCTCTGTGACTGCGAATTTAAAATTCAGGTAGGCGTGGGCATGCAGGATTTGTGCATTCATCGCGTGCTTTCTCGCGGCACGAGACGTGACCGATGGATCATTTACTGATCTCTTTAACCGTTGTTTTTCCGTTCAGACAAGATTAAACAAATTTATCGATTTTGTTGGCAGTTTGGCTCCTGGCTGCTCCAGGACCGTGGGTAATTTTTTTTAAATTGCCAGACCATTATCAGTAATGGTTTCTTCGTATTGTGTTTCTTATTCTGAACAGGCCTTTGCTCAGGCTAACCTTGTCGGATGCAGATAAAACTAAGAGGCCAACTGTTGTTTCATACATTCAAAATTGTTGAAATTGCCTTGTTGATGGCGTCCAGTAGCTTATTTCATAACCTGGCATAACGATTTTTGCTCTGAGTAAAGTACAGGGTACATTTGCTCATGCTGTGCGTTATGTTTAAGGGAAAGTAACGCACTTCTTTAGTGGACTTGGGCTTTGTGCTTTTAGTGATCGCTGATCGTATCTGGCGTGATGAAGTGTTTTGGTTTTTTAAAAATCGTTTGTGCTGATTTTACAGTGTTCGACACAACTGTGAACAATAGTAACGAGCCATTGTGACTGCAGCACAAATTTCATCCTGCTTGGATCGCGAGGGAACCTTTCCTAGACGAGATTGTATCCAAAATCTGTGTGCACAGAATATGGACATGATATTAGTTTTTGTCCCAGATGACTAGACTGGTTGTTTACCACTGCGGTTCCCAGACTTCATCGAACCTTATGAGCTTTTGCAGATCTACTGTTGACTGCATTATGCGCATAAGCAGCGCATGATTTGACGTCTGGACTTCGGGCAAGCTATCCGGACAGGCCGATTTTTAAGTTTGCCTTACAGCAAAGCTGCCCGCATCGGCTGGTCAAGGCTGTAACTTGTTAAAGAGGCACGACGTGAGTTCCAGTAACGACGGATCATAGAATTATTTAGCAGTCCACTGTCGCCTCAAGCTGATAATTCAGTAGGTTGCTACAGTTGTAAGTCTCACGGGGTGAAAATGAATCACACATTATGATTGTGAGAACCTGACAGTTCAGACATCTTCGACTTCCGCTTGTCAGCGGCAGTAAGACCGGATACTCGTCAGCTTGCAGACCGTGGATGGATGTATGGATGGGTGGATAAATCTTGTGGTTGCGTGTATAAAGTAGATGTGGTATTAGAATAATAGTGTGGCCTGGTGTTTTGTTTCGCTCTTCTTTGGGAATACCTTCAGCTTGTAAAGCTTACACTATTTGCCTTTTTTGCGGGATATCACGAATCTACCAGCGGGCTTTGCATGAAGGAACTAACTTGTTACTAAAGACAATTGTCGTGCGTATTCTGGACGTTACAGCGTCTAGAGGTTAGAGCTAAAAGGTTATAGATGAGCAGTGAAAAAGATCTTGGTCTTTGGTGTCGGATTAAATCAAATCAGTGATTTGATTCCAGTTCCTGTACTCTTCAGTCCCCTGACTCATGCGTGTCTGTCATTCACTGGGTTAGTCGATTTGTTTCTAGTGTATGTGCGTGCGCGCGCGCGTGCACTCCCTTGACTTTCCCCTTTCTTATATCATGTCCATCTTGGTTCTTTTCCTTTACCATTTTTTGCCCTGCTCGCGTGATTTTTATTATCGCCAATGGAGGTTTCCAAGCCTATGACACATCAATGTGTGTAGAAATGTGAAAGGGTCGTTATTAACGAATATCTCAGGCAAAGCTTTCCGAGTCCGTCGCTGATAGCAGATAAACTCAAAATCCGCTGTCCTTGCAAACATGTCTCGCCACTAGTCAAAACGCCACTCTTTAATTTTATAAAATGTGTTATGTATGTGTGATTGCGTGTTCGCGTTCAAATTTCTTAGACGCTCAGTCACTCCAAAACAAACATAACTGTGGTTCTATTTCCACCCTTTACTTTAGTACACACACACACACACACAGACAGTTGAAAATGTAAGAAGCACTTACTGTAAATGTAATAATCCACGAAACGCGCTAACCAAATATATCCTTTCGCACGTTCAATCACAGTCCAAAAGACGGGTTTCTACAGACGAAATGAAAGTTGCTGTCCATATACAGTTCCAATCGAAACCTGTTCAGGTGATGCAACTACATAACAGTCCACTCATAAACGTTTGTGCCACGCATATCCGTTCCAACGCGAAGAGTAGCCAACTGGAGGGCAGAAGACGAAGGCGGCGATGTTACGAAGACGGGCGATGATACAATACACGCGATGAGAGTGAAGATAGGCGTGGTCTAATTGTGCCCTCCTTAGCACTACTGTTCATAAGCCCAGACGCTGTAGCGGACGCGAAATCTGTATAGGACGAGTAATTGCCTCTCCAACTCTCCAACTCTCCAACAATTACTAAAAATGTCTTCCACTCGGGGAAGTGCAAACGCCGACTCCAATTCTCCTAACTCTGGTCAAGTTCTTGGACTTAAATCCTATCCCTGCTTCGATTTCGCTACTTTACTTCGAGTTTATTGCTATAAGGCTCAGTCACCTTTGATAGCTGACCACGGGCTAGTTATCGACAATGAGATTTAGACGTTTACTACAAGATGTATATGTGAACAAGCAAGCTTCGATGGGTTGCTGGTCCTAATATACAGTCCGATCACGTGATGTCACAAATTCCATAATATGGAATTTGGAGAAGTTTGTCTCCAATGATTCAGCAGTTTTGAAACTTCGCAGTAAATTTTATTCTTAAAATCCTCCCTAAGTGAAAAACACGGGAAAGAGTCTTCACCGTTGACAGGCGAAGGTCTGGCTGACCTGCTGTTGAACTCCCCTCTTTCCGTCTCTCTTTTTTTTTAAATGTGTGTACCGGTTACTAGGCGTTCCTGACACTGCAGGAGCTGCTAGAACAGATCACTGCTTCCTAATACACCGTCTGGGAGCCATAAGCTTACCATACAAGGCATGTGGCTTGCGCTTGTTATTACGGTTGTCTTGTGCCGGTGCAACTGGAATCCCCTGCCCCAAAAGAAATGATAATGGTCCTTTTGCTGTAAGAATGCACATGCAGACAAACCGAACTCAAATGAAAAGAAGTCCCGCTTTTTCCCCAACCCGGCCCTTTTATTGTGACATAGAGGGATAAAGACAAAACGCGTTATTGGCGCCAAGGTCTGTTCGCTGTCGTTGATCGTAGGTGGTGGTTATTGATGATTACGCTGTTTTTTCGCCACCGACATGCAAGTATGCGTCTGAGTGTTATCGGCTATCACGGCATTGCTAAAGTTTACTGATGCTGTACTATATTGTAATCATTTACTGATGGTGTACTGTAACCATTTCGGCCTCTATCCAGATATGTTTGTGAGCGTGATAGTGTGCAATGACCTGAATAGCAGACGGCTGGAGGTTGGAGATCTTTGAAAAATGAATAACAATCTGAAATTAGCTGTAACCCCAACAGTTCGACTGTAGATAAACCAGTTCCTTTGGGTGCTGAAAAACGTGTGCAGAGAACTAATCAAGGAACCGAGTAGGATTGCACGTGTAAGTCTGTTCACCTTGTCCACTGCCTCCACTCTGTTAAAAATCCCCTTTGTTATCACCGGCTCCCCAGAACTCTCCCTCTCATCACCATTGTCTGCAGATCTGACTGTCATTTCCCTTTTTGTCTCACGCGAAGTCTGTTGGCGAGTTCATCATGAGGATGGACAGTACATCAGTCTCATATTATCTGTACCGCCTGTTTTGACAGCCAGCAGGGCACCAGGATCCGGACCCCTCTAGCAGCATCTGTGGGTTTTCTCACGGATTCTACACGGTATCTCACGCTGCTTGCATCGACCAATCCGTGACTGTTCGTGGGGCAGTGGGGTCTTTCTTTCAGCCCTAGGGTAGTTTGTAGGGAGAGTGTAGTGGGGGCTGGGGAGGGGGTTGTGGGTGCGTGCAGTAAGGCTGGGGACCGTGGGCTAATTTTAGCGTTTATTTCTGCAGTGCATCGGCACGGTTATAGTTGAAGCAATTTCCTCCCGTGATTAACGGATGGCGGATCCTGTGATAACGAGACTGGCCAAGCTAAACAGTGACTGGACGTGGTTTATCGTGCATTCTGAACACCCCGTCCGCCACCACTCTGCCTCTGGTGCTTCGCTTTTCCTGAATGTGAAACACTGAGATCTCTTTCTATGTCCTGGTTGATTTCTGTTTTTTGAGGACTTTCGCGTATTTTTGCAGAGTACTACAAGACTATACTTTCCACCATTGCCTACGGCTCATTCGGCTTAGGCTCAGGAATCGTTTTCGCTTGTCTTCTTGACGTCCATTTTACTTGCTTGAGATGTTTGTAGAGTGGCGTGTGGAATGCTGTTTTCTGTCGACAGACTTGAATGATAAAGAGGTGCCTAGTAAGGGTTTCTTTCTTTACATCCCTATTACAGAAACAGGGAGACAAGTGCACCGTGTGCCTAGCTGGGTTCAAGAAGGCATTTTCACCCGCAGGAACATTGTATTCATCCGTTTGGAATGCAGCAGGCTGTCGAACTACGCCGTACATCGTAGCCTGCAGTACGCAGTTTTTTTGTTGTTTTTTTTTTTTGTTTTTGTTTTTTTGCTGTCTTCATGTAGCGCAGTGCAGGAGAAGCGGAAGGGTGACGCACGCTGTCGTGCAGGGTTCCCCCCACTTCTGTGACAACGCGTGCGGCGTGCAGGCTGGGAAC
>SMGT01001156.1:101374-119406 GCA_004794575.1 Lanistes nyassanus | reverse complement strand
GTTAGGTAGAGAGGAGAAAGAGAGAGGCACAAAGGAGAAAGAGGGAGGAAGGGGGAGAGAAGAAATCCTGGGGCCAGCTAAATCTCTTCTAAGATTAGGAGGTTGAACAGGCAGCCTCGTGAGTATTGACGTCTGATTGACCCTATAATTGTACAGCTGATTGCAACAAATGATTACCCCCTCCCCATTTACTGTCCCCCTTCCCCATCCTCTTTCTCTCTCCCTCTTCAGCTCGACCTGTCTGTCTGTGTGTGCAAGGTGAATGCACGTACATTATGAATGTAGAGTGTTAGCTGGCATGTCGAGGGTAAGACGTCGGTGCTTGCATGGCAAAGACGAAGACAATCTACATGTTTCGGGGCACTGGGAGGGAGGTGAGAGAAAAAGTAAAAGGATGGGTGAGGGGGTTAAGGGAAAAGGAGGGAGGGGGAGAGTCAAGAGGCATTATGCTTAAACACTGATTCTCCCACTCTCTTTGACCCCTCTTACTGTCCCTTCGTCTTTGTCCTGTTCTAGCTTGGTCCAGTTCTGCTTTGCTTTACTTAGAACAGAGCCCCTTTGATTCGCAAGTGAATTTTGATTCTCTAAAGGTGCTTCATGAAAGAACAGTGTCATTTGTGACTCTCTATACATGGCTTAGGACAGAGGAACAGATCGTGTGTGGAAGATAAGGGGCGTTGAATGGTGTAACAATTGTGTAGAGAGAAAACTTGGTAAATCAGGCGTCAACCTTACCCGCCCCCCTTCCACCATACTTCTGGCCAGTCGCCGGATCGCTTACACACAGAAGGGAAAGGGAGTAGTCGTTCACTGTTAACGCGGTTCAGCATCCGTAACCACTTCGTCTTTTGTCCAGACGTCGTTCAGGTTGATGGTGGAAATGCCTAGAGAAACCGCAAACAAACCCTACACCGGAAATTAATAACTGCATCGCATAGTCTACTATGTTTTGCTTGTGTTAGTCCACTTTCAGACAGCAGAAATTCGTACCATACCTATCGCCTAGGCGAAAGAAATTGGTGGTCAAACGCTTTAACCAGAGGTTTACAGTACACGAAGAAACGACTGGCTAAGAAAGGGGTTCACACAGAGACATCGTGGTCTGTCACCGTTTTATTACGCTTATTCCACACAGCAATATGAAGAAAGTGGCTCACACAGAGACATCGCAGTCTTCAGGCAGTATTTTGACCCATGCGGGAATACTCAACTGTTCCACACAGGAGTAAATTCATCCTCCAACGACTGATCGAGCAGTCCAGTGTAGCCGATTCCTCGTCCAACCCGCTGGACGTTTCAGGACGAATAACGCACTCAGCGGTCGCCCCACGATGACGATTTGAGGTCTTGTTCACTCGTATTTGATCGACGCTCAAGTTTTACATTTTATTAACTCTTTCCACTGTGCACCATTCGCACGTTAGCACACATGACACGGGGGAAGGAGGGGGATGCCACATCACTGAATTGGGGAGGGGTGAAACAGGTACAGTACTGTGGCACGGATGGCCACACACATCGTTGTCAGGCGACAGTGGGACAACCGGCTGAGCAGGCTTACCTCGATCCTTTGTGTAGGCAAATGTGGAAAGACTCACTATCGCAGTTCATCTCAGGCGAGTTTACAGAGGAGAGGAAGGCAAGTAGAGTTAGAAAGTGACGTCAGGGTACTACGGTTGAGCGTAGACGCTCTGACGTCACGGTCGGACGCCGTTGCTTTTCCTTGCGGCTGCAATACTTTTGTCGGCTTACCCGTCACCACCGCTACTAACGAGGCCATTAATTGCAGGTCGTCTGTCTGAAACCCAGTATTAAGTTGGTTCTTCCCCGTGGAGCATCTTGACGGCTGGGGACTTGCAGTATGCCTTGATGAAAGACGTGCTGCACGATGGAGACTTGGTGGCTGGAATTCATATAACGACAGTCCCGTCGCGGCAGTGGTTAGAATTTTCATGCAGCCAGAACCGTTAAAGGAGATAATGATTTTTCATGGGGTGGTCCTGTCTCCCTTTGGTTGTCGAAGCGAAACGTGATATTGATTTTTATTCCCCGAGACCGCTGGGTTAGGTGGGGGGAATCTTCATAACGCTTCAGATATTGCTGGAAATGTTATCACGTGATTAGCACTAGCATGATTCTGGGATCAATGCAGGCTTACCGGGCCATGCCCTTGCGATCCGCGAACTTAACAAAGGGTTGGGGGCTACAAGAGAGGGCTATAATTTTTTTCCTTGTAAAATTGCTGAGAAGTTATTTTTGATCATTAATTCCCAGTGACCGACCATGTTGGCCATAGCGACCTATTGTAATAATTTCAAAGTGGTTGTGATTACATCTGCGTAGTAAGTGTTAAGTATTAAGTGGTAAGTATTGTGAGGAACGATGACAAATGTGCCTTTGACTTTATCCGCTCAGAAACGCGCTTGCAGACAAGCACGCGGATATACGCTTGCACGCCCCTACTGAGAGCTGGGAGAAAGATGAACGGCTTAGTCATTTTGATGAGGAAACAAACGGGATAACGGTGAGACAGCAGACGTTGCCTTTAGAATAGTTAATATATTATTTGTCGCTGTGCATGAGTCGCATGCTTTCATACTATGTGGATGAGTTTATGAAATAAAATTTGTTGCGTCCTCCTGTCGGCCAAACGCAGGGGTGCTACTTCTTTCTGTTTTTTTTTATAACGGAAACCGTTGTTTCAATGTTAGTAAAACGGAACATGTTTTATTAAAAATTGCCAAAAAATAAAAAAAAATTATTGGTGAGTGTTCCTGCGTTGCTTTTGAAAAGCGACATCGAAAATGGTATGTACCTGAGAGAGGCTAGACCCTTGTCCCATATTTGTAGTGTGTACCATCAACCATTTCTTTTAACCTTCACAAAATTCATTATGAAGTCAAGAGGCATTTATTTTTAATCTTCATGAGTGTAGTGGAGTAATGCATTTATATCTGCTTTTCCCCTGAAGGGTCTTTCTTAACTGGGGCGAAGTGTCCCATTTTGAACAAAGAAGCCCATTCTTTGGGTTTGAAAGGCCTCACAATTTGGCCTCTACATCATGATCTGAAAGATCGTATACGGCTAGGTGATTTGTGCGTGCATGCGTGCGTGTGTGTGTGTGTGTGTGCGCGCGAGAGAGAAGGGGGGGGCGAAGAGTGTGTGCGCGTAATGAAGCTTAATCTCGCAGAACAAAACCTCGAGGGACCCAGTGGGCGGAGTAATGACGTTTAGTTGCGTCCCCCCTTGCGTCGACTCTATGATTGGTTCGTGAAATCGATCGGTTTGGTCACGGAAAGGACAGATTTAGTTAGTTGCTTTGCCCTTCGTCACCCCTCCCGCTTCTTCTTCTCCTCCCCCTCCCCCGCCTCATCCCTGCGAGCCCCAATCTGAATAATTGCAGACCATACAGGCGGTGTGAAATATCGCATCCTGTGCGAGACGCCAGTAGAAAGTAAACAAGGCGGTACCCTCAGGCGAAAACTGGCAGAATCAAGGTGTGTTTGCAAGCCTGAAGTTAGGATCTTTGCAGCTGTATGCAGTTTGCACACAGAATGAACCCGACCTACTGGGACCCCTCAGATGAGGAACTTTTAGAACTGGGTTGCTCGAGGGTTCCATAAATTCTCGACCCTACAGTAAAGCCCCCCACCCCACCCCCGCTTCCCCTTTGCGCTCCGATACCATATATTTTACTGCATCACAGTTTGACGTAGGAGTTGTGCATCTCTCCCGGGCCTTGGGGGTCCTTTTGTATCGGAACCTATAGGAAAAAAATGATTTTCTTAGTGACTGAAGAGTAAACAAGAAAGAAACCGAAGTCAGGTACAGTCCTTCCACCTGATTTCGCACTTTGGGGTTATGAATTTTGTTATTAATCTATGCATAGAAAGAACCACCAGACTAATAGCTAATAGTAGGACTAATAGCTAATAGTAGACTAATAGTAGGATGCCCAGCGCGGAGTGGCGGTTTGATGTTCGGGGTGTACGAATGGTGGGCGAGGTGGGGGGGGGGGTCGTTTCCACGAATGGAATCAGCACAACGTTTAACTCCGGGATATAATCATTGGCAACGCCTGGATTCGAACTAGCAGCTAAGGACAAATAAGGTGAATGTACCGGACGGTACACCGCCTTTAGGACTGTTAAAAATCAAAGCAGGAGATAGACAACACCGCAAATGGAAAATTTACATCTGTAAAGGTATTTGGGAAAGGAAGGGGTGGAATTGTGATTAGAGAGAAGGAGCTTTGACCAAAGAAACTACAATGCTTAGACAAAGCTCTTTTCTCTGTAGAAATAGTGCCCATGAGGGAAGCAACAAGAGATAGAAGCACTCATGCAATCCTCCCCAGTGCCTAACATCCAGTATGTTCCATTCTCGTTTGCTTTTTTCCCTCTCAAAAAATTCAGACAGAAACTTTAATTTGTGTAAGGTGTTTGCAGCGCAGATCGTCGACTTTATTCATTGAGCTCCATTATGCGTCCCCACTTGGTTGTCTGCTTCTTGCAGCACGTGCGATTGATCTAAAAACTGGATGAAAATGTCTTGTGAGCTGCCGATAATTGTTTGGAAAGCGCCATTCATCGATACCTACCGCTTAAGGGCGTGTGGAGGGTCGCGTTATTACGCGAGTTTGCTGCAGCGAGACAAAGCGGCAGACACTCCGGCTGTTGCGTGTTTTGCTTCAGGATTCCCTTTTGCCATTTTGTGCGTGTGCAAGTACACGTATGCTAGCACGTTCATTTGTACGTACATCCTTGCAAGGAATTGAAAAAAAAACCCGAAGACGATAGTGAAAAATGTGCGACATCTTAACAACATCGTTTGTGTCCATGTAGTCTTGATACAGTAGAGGTAGTTTTATGGATGCTTCGACCAGTCTAGTCGATTGTGTTTGAGCTGAAATAGATGGTTGTGCGGCGGCATAAGTGCTCAGATTACCAAATTCACATTTGCAAACTGGTGTTAATAAGTCATACAAGTTTGGTCCATTTTGCGCAAATGCGCATTAGTAATAAGGAGTGCGGTGAACATTTTTGCTAAGTGTGACAACCTGTTTAGCGGCTTCAGTCGACAGGACTGCTGGCAAAGCTCATCTATCCGGCCTCAGATATTCGTATTCTGTGACGGAAACTTCCCTTCTGGGTGGGGTGGGGTGGATGAAGGGGTGTGTGTGTGTGTGAGAGAGAGAGAGAGAGACGTTGAGTACCTTTATATGTACACGCTGCAAGAATTCATTTCCTAGATTTTGATTTCCACAGGTCATGATCTGGTTCAGAAGCTGGGTCAAGCTTTTTTGCTTAAATTGCCATCGCATCACCTCTTCCCCCTTAATCCCATTCCCTGACCCCTAGTATTGTTGTATGTTGACTTAGTACTAGAGTCGCAGTCCAATTGGCAGTGACTTGAACGAGACTTGTCTCATCTGGCTTCCACCGGCCTAGCACGACCCGCGAGAACATAGGATATGACGGAAGTAGTGGTGTCTACAAGTGGAGTCTGGCGTTCCGCATGAGAAGGGCGAGAGTAGCGGCACCCGTTCCTGCGGCGTGCACTTTGGACTAACATGCAACGGGAGCCAGCAGACGGCACAAGATTTTGGCGACCTCTGCACAGGCTGTCGATCGGCACCGGTAGAGGTCTGTGTCGCGCAGTCTCGTGCGTCTTAGTCTTACAAGGACCTGCACGCGCCACTTAATGGTCCAATCATGTTTGCCGCTGTTAAGCGGACCAGCCGGGCGTGAAATGGCTTCATCAAGAACGTCGGCACTTTAGTATATACGTAGCCTCCTGCGTGGAGACCTTCGCAAGTCTCACGCCGTTCAGACTGCATCGACCGCCACTCGAGGGATTTCTCGTGTCGCGTTTGCTGCCAGTATAGCGCTGCAAAGTGGCCTTGTCGCTTTTTAAACGATATGTCGGTGGGGGAAAAAAAAGGAACGATTGAGTTTTTCGCATGTATCTGTATTGTAAAACCTGTCAGGAGAAATGGGAGATTGTGAAGACTGTTGAAAAGGTTCATTGAAGGATTTCGCATTGTGTGTGTGTGTGTGTGTTGGGTGGGGGTTGAGGGTGGGGGATGTGCGTGTGTGTAGCTGAATGGGATGTGGGAGGAGATATGCAGGAACTTCTACTGCGTGGGACATTGAGAATCAGAAGTAGTGAAGAGGATTCAGTCACATTGAAAGTCATGCTTTGTATTTCAAGCAACTTTCTTCCCTCGAGCACACCCCTTACCTACCCACACACACACACACCCACACACATACAAAGGCAAAGACGTAAGTATGCTTGCGCACGTGCATGCGCTCACAAAAATTGTTTTTATAGATTACGAAGACGTGGCTTGACATTAACCCACGTGATAGCGGGCCGACAATTTTAGACTATCGGCGGATATTACACCTCCAGGTGAGTACTGCCTAGCTTAGGACTATGCTGCATTGGACTGACAGATGAGCAGAAAGCATTGATCTACATATCTGTAAACAAAATCATGGTCCAACATTTTGGGTTAAAAAGTCCTGCGGGGAGAGATGGAGTTTCTTCTTCCCGGATGTGTACTTTAAAACTTAAATTTGTGGAACTTCGACCATATCAACAGCATTTCACGACTTGTGACAGCAGGCCATCTGCTAATAGGAAGTACAGAGCGTCCTAGTGTCTCTCCCATGGCTTCCGCCCCCCAGTTGAGCTGTATGAGAGAGAACTCAACAGGCGTTCTTATATTCAGATACGGCGTGTTGTCTGTGATGCTTGCAGTTTAAGCTTGCAGGGCTGGTCGTCGGGAGTTGTCGTCGGGTGCCCCGGTGTCCTTCCTCGTCGTCCTCCCCCATCACCCTGTCCGCTCTTTCCCACATCATGATATAGCCTTTATTGCTGACTTGACGTTAATAACAACAATAAACAAACACGCACTTTCAACCTTATGCGGGGCTTTTACGTCGCATGAAAATAGCCATGAAAAACTAATCCAACCTCATGCGTTCTGATTCGTGCCCCGCGTCCGAAAACAACCCACCGCATAGGACGATGGGAAAAGTGGCCTGCATGCTACGAGTGAAGTTAGTGGACAGAAAAGGTACGCCGTTCTTACTTCACCTCGCCTGCTTGGTTCAAACGAATGAACTCACACGCGGTCAGTACCAGTGTCAGTCACCATCTATTGTGCTTAAATTCTACAAAAAGTGTGCCTGAAAAGAAGTTACTACGAATTCGTGAGCAGAAGCATAGCAACGACATTTATTTGAGAAAAACCCACGTCCGTAGTCCTTCATTACAGAAGAAAAAGCCCTCTCGCGAGTACCCCAGACCAAGCAGACAGTTGTGCGAAAGGATGCCAGCTGGCAGCACAGATTTGCCTGTATTGCTGAGTGTTTCGTTGCCGTGTGAAATCCTGTTTTGCGCCTCGGCAGGCAAAACCCTATCACTGCCGTGGTCTGCGGTGCTTGCTAGTAATTTATCAGTTAATGAGGAAAGCTACCTGGCTTGTCGGAACTTTCATGTGACTCGCGTTTTAGCATCCGGTTTTCGTTCAGTATCATGGAGTTGACGTTATTTCTACATGTACGCAGAGAAACAATCTGCCACATTTAAGCGAAGAGGGAGAAAGCTTTACAAAATATGATCGGGGCATTGATCAGTGGAACAGCTGGTTTCGCCCAGTCTCGATTAGCATAGGTGAACAGAGCCTACTGTCGGTAGCTCGAAGACTTTTGCAAATAGAGTTGATGGCACTGGTGCTCAGAGTTATTATTATTACTATTGATAGTAGTACTGGGGACAGGTTGGTGGAGATCTGTGGGCGCTTTGACTGTTGGTTTCAGTGACTGAGTGCAAATTAATGCAAAAAGGCATAAGTGTAGTTTACTGTACTTAAAACTTTCTGTTAAAGGCTGTTACAGGGCTTCTCTCATCTTACATCTCTCTTTCTCTCTCAGAGAGCGTGGGAAACGACCACGCATTCTGATTGATTCATATCCCTTCCAGTATTTCTTCCAGTGTTTGAAGACGCTTCCCCTTTCTGCTCTGTTCATTTGCGATGACGGCGTGACATTTGTGCCGATAAAAAAAATCTCGAAGGCAAGGGGGGAGGGGCGTAGGGTGCCAGTTTAGCATCGAGAGAGTGACTATATGACTATGCCTGTGTTCATTCCTCAAGCAGTAATTGTGAATACCACTACAAACAACAGGTAGCGAGAATTTACGTATTCGTCATGCAGACGAGTGGGTTGTGGCGACATCCGAGTGTATTTTTCTGTCGGCGTTATCAGAGAAAGGACAGTACGGGCCTTGTGCGAACGATCACATTACAATCTGTACAGACGCATGCATGTCACGATGTCGGACCTCTAGTGATGCGGTGGTAGTTTTCTTGCCGATATAAACGATGCACGTTTTCCGCGCAGTTTAACAGGTTCTAGCTGTTTGGGGAGAAGTCTTGTCTGTCGCGGGTGGAGGTGACATAGAAAGAATGCGACACTGGGCAGCTGTAGACAAACACAAGTGAAAAAGATCTCGAACACGAGGGGAGAACTTACTGGGGGGTTTTGGGGGGGTTGTTGTTGTTGTTACGGCGGCCGCATCGCTTTGCCTTCCGTTAGGAGAGTCAACGACTTACATGGGGCACCTTGCCTAGCAGAGGATAGAACTTTGTGTACGTCTGTTCTGCACCCAGTGGTTGTGTGGTTCCATTGTCGTCCGTGTGTGTTGATAGAAGAACAAACCACCATACTCGCTTGCCTGACTTCATTCCTAAGAAAGATAATTTCACGGCGAAGTGTGCGTCTAAGTATCTTCGTTTTGGCTTGAAGACAAATCTGCGCTGGATGTGGATACGGGAAGGGATGACGGTACAGCTTGCCACAAAATTATCACCAGCCAAAGTTCTCGCTTGATAAGCGTACACAATAAAATGACTTTCCGAGCGAGCTCGCGATGTGATAGCAGACAGCTCGCGGTGTTTATCGGAACACTTTTCTCAGTTCCTGATTTGCATTTAGCGCAGGAGCCGCGACTAGGCATTGTGGAAGTGGAAAGAACGCATCAGGAAGGGGGCGTGTACGTGTGTAGGTGCGTACGTAGGCATTTACCTGACTACAGACGTCCCTAGCCTACCTGTAGTCGCCCCTTTCACCATCACTGCTATGCACCGATGACAGGTGCGGCAGAGCGTGGCCAGTAACACGGAGTTCGCAAACTTAAATACGTTGAAAACTGAGCTATGTGTTGATCACGCACTGTGTCGTGTTTCGGCCATGTGTTGAGAGCACACAGTGCGCTTGACGTGGCTGCCACGTTTGGCTGTTTGGACTGTGTGGTCAAAACCGTCGTCTCTTCTCTCGCTGCACGGGATTACACACGGTGCTGCGGACAGGCGCTTTTGCTGCAGCCTGCGTGCTTCATGTCGTATTGTGCTGACAACACCCCCTTCCGCCCTCACTGAAGTGGACGACGTTGTTCGGAAGACGGTATTGGGTATGGTGGTGGTGGTGGTGGTGGGTCTTGAAATTTCGCTTTCACATTCCCCTGAACGCTTGTCGCTGCTTGTAAAATGCTATTACCAGTTAGCTGTTCGAGGTTTGATTGTGCCATCGATAGCTCATTTGATTATTGGATGTTTGGTCCTCCTCCCCTCTCTTATTAGCGCGTTACAAGCATTTAAGACTGATTCAGTTTGTACTAGACATACGTGCTACACGTTGTAAGATTTATAGCATTTGCGTCATAAATAAAAGTAGGGGAAATGTGAAAGACTGAGGTTTTGGGGAGAACAGTTGAGGAAACGTCAGACGGTACAAGATAGTGGTCACCTGGGCACAGACTGGTTTTCAGAGACTGTGGGGCAGGCGACTGTGTTGTCAGCAAAATGCTATGTACTGTATCAGAGAAAGAAAATTGGTGGCTTTATTAACAGGCAGCATGGTTGATTGATTTGGCGATGTAGCGTCCATTACTTTTGCAGCCATGTATACAAGGGCAAAGGGGGTAGCAAATGAACAAAACGTAACTATGGTGTGCATGTCCACTGTCCCAATCATGTCCTCTCGTCATAAGCAGTTCATAAGAATATTTCTGTTTTTTTATGCGAAAGCCACAGATCTTATGGTATCATTGCAAACCTGGATGTTGCTCATCCTATTCCGAACAGGCAGTGATGAGTGGTCACTGTCACTGCCTCTGACAAGTAGAATAGTGGGAGGTAAGAGTGGGAGGGTAGAAACGTAAAAGCCAAGGTGAAGTTCAGGTAGCGGCTATGGGCTTTAAAGACATCACGCTTTGACGAGTCGTTAATGGCAATACCCGAGGCATGTAGTAATTGGCATGCTGGGAACTACGAGCAATCGGCGGAGCAGAGTATTTGCTGAACACCGTGCGAGCAAACGTTGCGTTGATCCATAGGTGAATCTATGGACTCGAGGAACCCATGAAGCTAGGTGGTGACGTCACAGTCACCGCAGTGGATAGCAGCTATGGTGTCGCCATCTACCGTCGCTTGCGTCCCTCGCGTCCCTAAAACCTCGCCTCGATACTGTGTCTCGCCCACAGCCCCAAGCAGTCGCGAGCGAAACAGGGAGCGGTGAGTAATTTTCTGCTACAGGTATACTGATACCTGACGTAGGCATCAATACAAGCAGAAAATTGGCTTCGCGAGCGTGTAACCTTACGTTGACCAGGAACTCGTGTTGGCTTTTGTGGTGCTGGGGAAGGCCTCTTTCCCCCACCCCCTAACAGCGGTTGACTTCTGGTGAATGTTGACAAAGACTGGTGTGCCGAACATGATGGGAATGGACCTACCTGGCCCGCCACCAACAACGCTGCACGAAAACTCACCTCGAAATTTGCTGTTTGTCGTGAAACTCCTCGACAGCTGTCAGAGAAGGGGGTGGGGGATTTGCTCGAGTCTAGATTTTCCAATAGGCCACCTCCCACACGTGCACTGACCCACTTATTATTCTAAATCCACGTTCACTTCCGGGTTGACCGTTACATCAAAAGAAGAATAGTGACTGCAGTCAGGCCACTGACTTGAAAGTTTTGCTTTGAAAACTTTGATTTTTTAAAACGGGAACATAACATTTACAGAAACATACAGATATGCTGTTGAAAACACTTTGAGGCAAAACATTAAAATCCTGTGATTGTCATGAATATACCGCTTTTAACCTGTTTGTTTTTATGCTTTAACTAATTATTTGAGGTAGCGTGCAAACAGAGAAGGGAAATCGCATATTTAAAAAGCATCTAGCTAAATGTTTTTTCCTAGCAAAGACGTGTATTGGCAAGATTGTGCAGTCTGGTCACGTCTGCTTTTTTTGCCGTGCTTATTTAACTAGTGGTTACGTTCCACAAAATTAAGAAGAAAAGCACAATATGAAAGAGTCTGCTAACCTCAGGGCTCAGATTACGGATTTGTTTTATT
Organism: Lanistes nyassanus; assembly: GCA_004794575.1. NCBI lineage: Eukaryota > Metazoa > Mollusca > Gastropoda > Architaenioglossa > Ampullariidae > Lanistes > Lanistes nyassanus. The sequence goes on along the minus strand of SMGT01001156.1, from coordinate 107,978 downwards.
ATTATTTTATTGTAATAGCTATTTACACCCTTCTGGCGAAAGATGGACTGTCATTTTGCTTGGACACGGCAGTCTCTTTAACAATTGTTTTTTTCAAAGCGGCTTTTACGGCTGTTAAGTGTGCATGTGTGGGCGTAAACTGAGAGAAGAGAGGTCGGATGAAAAAGAGCATCTGGTCCATTACTCTGCCCTAGCTTTTAATCTCCACAGATCGAAGTTACTAGCTGCCCTACAAACAGACCTCTCTCGATAACGTTGCGATGTGCGCCTCTGTCACTGATCATGTATACATTCTTCAGGTGACTCATTACATCATGTAGCCATTCGGTCATGAAAGGTGATAAAGACGGGAATTCGTTTCCAGCGTTTATTCGTGTATGGCCAAGTTTTCAAATGTATCAGTCCTAACTTATCGAGATGCCAACTGTATATTTGTTTAAAATAAACAGTCGTTTGTCATTGTCCCTTTAGGATCGAAGGCAGTTGGTTGTTTATATGAAAGTGGTTACTTTACTAAGATGGAGGCGTGGATGGATGGACTGAAAAACTTAATGCAATCTGTGTTTACTGCGCTGAGGGAAGAAATTGTGGAAGACTACTTTAACGACTGTTTAATCCAACATCCCTTTTAACGCACCAGAACAGTAAGTAGGATTATCGACGTGTTACTGTGCCGATTTAAAAGAAAATTGCATATGCTGGCCTGATACCCTTTAAGCAATCGATCAGACAAACGATCTAATAAACAAACGGCAGAAAGAATTTGTTTTTATTAAATCGGTGTCGGCATAGTAGCCCTCAATATAGACAGAATAGACGAAGGCTAGTAGGTTGTGTATACATGTATCAGTTACAAGGGGAGATAAGCTATCAAACAGAGTGATGTTAAGTCAGCCCCACCGGGGTCCGAGCCTCTGATACAGCAGATCGAACGAGCGACATACCCATCCCCGAGACCCTCAAGACTGTGGAGCCAAGCAGTAGGTATCGTCTGGTTACCCTGGCGACCACCAGCTTCACGCTAGTCCTGATGACTGAACTTGTGGGGTGTCAGCTTCCTGCCTTGGCAGGCGGTAGGACTGAAGACACGATGAACTGGCATCAGCCGAATGCTGGAAAACTGAAGAAGATGGATGTACTGCCCGCTTTTGACACACCAGGGGCATTTGTCTTGCTGATCGAATAGTGCTTTGTGAACTTCCATTCGTGACCTGCGATATCTGTTCTGTACAGAGATTTCTTTTCTTTCTTTCTTTATGAGATTTGGGGGGTGGGGTCGTTGGTCATATGGACTCGATTGCCGTTTCTGGTTTGATAAGTTCTGTTTTTCCTTAAGGTTTGGCTGACGTGTGATATATCGAACAACTTAGGTCGAAACAGCGTTGCTTCTTGATGACAATGTAAGCCATCTCTGCTTGAAATATGAAGCATCCTGGTTCATAACAGAGCACATTTCACAAATGAACGCTATTATCTCGATTCTTTTAGTTCTGCATAACTGGGAAGGATTACTCGGCATCAGAATGTTTTTTAACTTTGGATGCTTCTATACTGTTAGAATAATATACCAATTCCTCCTACTTGTACCTAACCCGAGCATCCCTTTCAGCAAATACAAGTCGTAGTGTACCATCGTCAAGCAGCCAGTGGCTTCTGGCGGCGTGGCTGTATCATGACGTCATTTCGAGTCGCGTGCAAGCCGGTTAAGCCATGTGTGTTACACGCCTATGTATAGGAGATAGAGATACCTTATTCCAGCGATAAAAGATGCCATGTGCTTTAGACAACCTCGAGCCGCTGCTGCACGGTTTCACCCAGTTTCTGCGGAACACAAGGCTTGTTCTCTTGTAGCAGGCAGTGCGTGCAAGAGCGCGATGTTTCGACTCGAGTCAGTAGCTCGAAGCAAATTTTCCTTCTCGTCGCGAACTTCGAGAACGCCATTCGTGACAGGGGTAGGATGCCGTTTAGACCGTATGATAGGCACGGCATGTTAAGCCTCGCAGCAGCAGTATCAGATCTTCCGCAAAAGACGTCGCCGTTGGTGATCCTTTAAAACCATCGGGCTGCTTCGATTTTTCCTCGGAAGGTCATACATCGTGGCTAAACAGTGGCAGGACTCTCAGACAGGTGCTTGGTCGGATCGGCCAAGTCGATTACTGAGGTGGGCATGAAAGCAGCCGTGTCGTCATATCACGACAAAATACGTGTGTTACCTGTATTGTTATATTGCAGTTTTGATTTGGTGGAATTTTTAAAATATCGAAGCCGTCGAACACTGCATGTAAGTCTAGAATTTGCTCGTTTAGTATTACAGAATTGGGGTGGCGGGGAAGAGAGGGAGGGCAACAAGCTTGGCATAAGGCAGCTGAAGCGAGATGGTGTGTTTGAACAAAGTTCGATCTCATGATTCGATGCCCGCCATCAGCGTAGTGGGCGAGAGGAAGTGGCAGCCAAAGATCGCTGCCATTGCTGCCTACGCTTTTGTTCGGGCGTGTTTGACTTGTGGGTTGAAGGACTAAAAGCATTCCCGACTTGACAGTAAGACCGTAGGTGTGAGGGACTGACATATAAGCTGTGCTATTTCTCAAACTAAGGTTGTACTAGAAGGTTGGAAAAAAACAAATCGATAAAGAAAAGGAAGATCTTCTTGACTTCAGATCGGATCTGATAAAGAAAAGTAGGTAAATAAGTGACATTTTTATACTCTTAGCTTGAAAAACTAAATATTTTATGATGCGGTTTAATGCCTGTTGGAGGGGTGCTTGTACAGTTTAAGTATCGGAATTTGAAAAAAAATACTATTTATATTTGTCGAAACTGGCTCTGATCTGTGTAGACAGATCTTCTGTGCAGTTCTAGTCCGTTCTTAGCGTTTCGAACTGAAAGTACCGGTCAGTGCATGTTGTGTTTCCTTCAAGGCCTTCACAATTTTTTTTCGGGGGGGGGGGGCGTTGTTTTCATCCTGTTTCAATCCTTCTGAGATTGAAGATGATTTTTAAAAAGCGCTAGCAAAGACGACATACATCGGTAAGAAAAGGAGTTAGAAAAGCTTTGCTGTTAAAGTCGTTCTCGAAGAAACGCAGTGAAACTTGTGCTAAAGCGGAGTACGTCCCTTTAAGGGGCATTCTGAAAGTTTACGTGTTAGCATACTATATCCGTTGAAGCTGATTTTCTCCATGGTTTTTAAAACTAAATGTTTGTGGACGTACTCCGCTTTAGCACAAATTTCACTGCGTTTCTTCAAGAACGACTTTAACAGCAAAGCTTTCGTGACGCATCGGTGACCCTTTCTATTCCGGAAGTCGACCCTTCCTGCACTATGCGTCCTAACAGTGATAGTACTTTCCTTTGACCCAGTTACTCCCCCTCCCCCGAAACTCGCATTGTGTGCAAGACCCTTTAGCCATGAGTTGAGGAAGTAAGCGACAGAGTTTCTTGTTCGCACACCTTTCGCGAAGTGCACCTGTAAGCTTAGTTGGGTTCAGCAGCACCCGTTGCGTCATGCATGACTTGCTGTTTAACTGTCAGCTGTCATCTTAGACATCGCGCATGTCAGAATGACGCACGCGTATCGTGACATCCATGGAGGTGTCAACTCGTTGGTTAAAAAGTTGAGTGTGTGACATGCTGACCTGGATAAGTAGCCATGTTTCCAGTATGGCATGATTTTGTACCGTCTGCCACGTTTCCCAGTTACACGTGGTATAGCTGTGCTGTATGACAGCATAATTTGTAACAACTAGCATGTAACAAAGGAAAGCAGGGAAGGCGCGGGTTTCAGAGTGTAGCATGGGATTGAGATGTAATCACTTATTTACAGAGCAACCTTGTCCATCCTGCAAGTGCCCGTCACGCGATTGCTGGAGCCTGGATTATCGCTTCTGGTGCAATCCGCGCACAGAGATAAGAAAAGAAAGAAACGTTGTCCTGGCAGTTTGTCTGCTTATTCCACAGGGGGGAAAAAATCCCCATTTGCACAGACGAGCGAAATCCCAGGTGTGTAAGTGCGTGTGTCGCATGGCCAAGAAGCCTGTTGAGAAAGAGAACCCTGTGTAGATGGACCTCCCACCGGACATTGCGAAGCGTTCTGGCTTCGTCTTCTTCTTGAGCTGATGGTGGATAAGAGAGCGAGGAGTGGACTTGATAGCGTTACCTGTGAATTTGGAGACACCACAGTGCTAAGAGATATCCGTTACTGGTAACTGACCATGGAGCCAGAAAACATCGACGACGATTATTACAAGGTAGGCCCCATCCTGAAGGGCATCGCCCAGATGCATCGCATGACAGTGGCCGTCAGCGGCCCTGCGGCGACACCCAAACCCAAACCCGCCGTCAAGGGGTCAGCGGAGGGAGAGAGCAAAGACAGCGAGAATGGTAAGTGACCGCGTCATGGTGCCTAGCTGGTTTGTAGCCTGTTCGTTGGTATACGCATTTTTTATAGTTCTGCTGTCAATGGGAATGTTTCTCCCGCCACGCCACTACCCCACCCCCACCACTTTTTGCGCAGGCTTGCGACCCTTTTCCTTCCTCAACTTTGTTTACTCTTACAAGGCACTGCCGGGAACCGTGTGTACCTGGGCCCCTCTCCCCATCCCGCTTCGCCATGCACACGCACCTTTAAACGACCTTGTGTGTATGTGTGTGTGTGTGGAGTGGAGGAGGAAGTACGTAAGAAAGAATGCGGCCTTCGAAGATCTGTTTATTCGTTGAATGCTGATTGTGCTTTGTCCCTTGAAAGGCGTCGTTCGCAAGCTTGTTCTAATAATGAAAATATTCATCCTCCGTCTGCTTTATCACCAGAGAACGGGAGGAGCGCTAAAGCCAAAGCTTCAAAGCCATAATTTGATCCGAAAGGTGTGAAAGCAGGTTGGGACGCATGAAGATGTGCGTTCGTCAGTCTCATCAGAGGACTATTTTTCCCCTTGTCTTTTTTTATTATTATTCGGGCCGTTATTTTTAAGTCGGGCTTGCTCTAATGAAGCGCATTTTGCACAGCCCAGATGATACCTCTTCTTTTTTTTCTCAGCGGCGTTGTTATCTAAGGCTCGGGTTTCCCTGAAAGACGTCTTCGGTAATTGGTTTCCAGAGCCCGTGATTGATCGTCATTCTGTACTTTGTCGGCGTTAGCGGGTTCACGTGTAAGCAACCTCTACACGACCCGCCTAGCATATGAGGTGCCATGAACTGAAATTATTAGGAAAACTAGTCATGTGGCTCTGCACTCCCTACCCCACCCCCCACCCATCCCCGATCCCTTCCGTGCATTGGGTGCCGGCTATTTCTGTCCGCCCCGTCTCCGAGTCATTTTCACTGTAAGCGATTTGTAGTAGTTTAAGCTGGCTTTACTTCTTCACCTCTGTGTGACATCATGAATCCACAGCGAGAAGCTCTCCTGCGGTGACAGCGAGATTAGACTAGACAGAAGGCAACAAGCGGGGAACCCAGGAAATTAAGGGTTCTAGGTCCATAGCTGAACACGGCTTTTCTTGAACTGTTCATCATCATCATCATCATCATCATTTCTTTTAAGACATAAGACATTGGCATAAGACTGTTTAACATAAGACTGTTTAACAAGATCTTCTGGACATTTGGTTGCAGCGGTAATGAAGAAAAAACGCAACAACAGAAAAACAGAACAAGAAAACCATGAAACACATTATGAGTGAAAATACAAGTAACCTCCTACCCTACTCCAAAACATCACTGAACATCACACTCACCTCTACAACACCCGCTTACTCATCAACAGATCCACACTCTACATGCCGACTGGTTCCAGCCAGTGTTCACTACCATGGTAGAGGGTAGACGGACACTGAGGGAACATGCATGGTCCTTATGGCAGACGGCAGGCAGGACATGAGATAGTCCCTTTGCAAAGGCCCGACAGCAAAAGGCTTACTCTCTTATGCTTGTGTTACTGCAGCTGTTAAGCAGTGACTGGTAACTTCTGCAACTTTGTTAAATGATAAATAGTAAATAAATAATTAAAATACAGTGTGCTGCACAGCTTCATACACATGCATCCCCTCAGGTCTAGAAGTACAATAAAACCTGCCTTGTGCGGTCCCCCCCAGTTGAGCGGCCCCCTGCTGTCTTGGACACTTTTTATCGGCATGGATTAGTTTCCAACACAAAGTCACCCTAGACCAGTGGTCACCTGCAGAACGCAGACAGGGACAATGACTTTAGGGACAAAATTTGAACTTTACCTGTTCCTAGGGGACAACTTCACATGCTTTTCGGGTCTTTACCACCTCCCCCAGTTTTTTCACATTTGCATACACATGTGACTTCATCCAAGAATTCGTATCCACAAGCTTACATCTACAGTTTAGGTCATCGAGTCAGTAAATGATCATAGAATCAGCTGTGGGAAAACAAAAAATCCTAACACTTGATCAGTGTGTATTTTTGTTAAGATGTAGAAAGTCTTTGTGCCATGTTAAAAAAGATTTGGAATAAGGGAAGACGCAGATTTCTCGCATGAATCTGATCGTGGGAGTATCCTTCGAAAATGAAAGAACGGTGACCATTCCAATCTGAAATACATCAAGAAAAGAAAGACGATCTACAAATCTATAAATAAATCCATGTG
>SMGT01001156.1:53100-99071 GCA_004794575.1 Lanistes nyassanus | reverse complement strand
GGTACGTGTTTTGTCATTGTGGTTAATGGCGAGGTGGGTGATGTATGTTGGTAAGGGAGAGGAAGTGAGCTGTGGCACAGCCCTATCGTATTAGATGAAAAACCAAAATTACCTTGTAAATAAACTACATTTTTTATTCTCTTTCTCAGAAATCATCTTTGTTATCTTTAGTTGTGTAATAGAGTGGAGTGGGGCCAGGGAAGGTTAGTGAGATAGTGATTTCTGAGGTCTCCACTCATAAGTAAGAAATAATTGTTCGCGGACGGGGGGGGGGGGGAACGCCACCACGAGCCATTTGTGTGCGTGTGACAAGGTCACGCAGGCGGGGAGAGCAACACGGAGGTCGGTTGTCTCTTTCAAAACCCCCCAGTTCGCAACAACACCTCTACCTAGTTATTGCTTTTATGATTTTTTTCCTTATGTTTCTCTTTCTATCTTCCTATCTCTCATGAACAGTTTTTACGCTAAGTACATTATATATGGTCCCAAGTTGTAATTTAGAGACAGCCCTGATGAAGGGCCACCTGCCATGTAGGGACACTTTTGGGTGGAACCGAGAGTGTAGTGGAAAAAATCTAAATAGCACATACCTGCAGCAACAACAGTTGAATTAGCAACACCACCAGCAGCAGCAGGGATTCTGCTATTGAAGCATACAAGGTGACATTCACTTTCTGGCTGCAGTACATGAAGTAATGCCTGTATCAAATGAAAGTACGTGGCAGCCAAACCGAAGAAGGCCAGAATTGTTATTTAATGTCAAGGAATTGACATTGTAAGTCATTCCCATAAACAGGTAATAAGTTTTAAATAGACATCAGCCTAAAACAGTAAATAATGTGCATGTTCTACCCTGGTCTGCTGTCCATCTTTTAGCTGTGATGTGCCTATGAGTTGTCAGCACCTTCTTTAAAAGTGTTGATGCACTTTTTTAAAATGCATACTTTTTTGACTGACCCATGTCGAAAGGTCCCAAACAGACAAGCCTTGCGCTGGGATCACAAAGTCACACACCTTGGCCAGTTGGAACTTGATTATGCAGACAAACATGCACAAAATTTGTCTGTTTACCAGGCTCAGGCCAATGGGAGGGGGCGGGAGTGGGGACAATAGAGATTAGCTTGATCAGTCCATAGTGATTGTTTATGCTTCCTTCCCCCCATCTTTGCTCCACCTACCATCCGCCTCCCACCACCCCCTTGTCAGTCTTGTCTGTTTTGATGATTGCTACTGATGCTGCAGAATATGTAATCAAACAGATGGGAAGGAGATAAATTTGTCGCATGCACTATTTACTGCTTTGATGAGTCATTTACTTCTGTGTGATAAAGTGTAAGCTATCATTTAAAAACTGAAAGTTTTAATAAATCTCTTTGTTTGTTTGAAAGTCCTCCACTTCTTTCTTTTTCATTCTTTCTTGAAACTACATGTACTTTTTAAGCTACTATGTGTTAGAATTGATTTGTAGTAACAGTTTTATATTAGAAATTGATTTTAGGGTGAGAACATGGATATCTAAAAGTATTATTCATGATGTGGGTAAACTTCCAAGTGGGTTTATTAATCCAATGTGTTTGTAGTACTTTAATGCCTAAGTGCTTACACGAAACACTACATACAAATTCACACGTTTGAGTATGGTATCTGAATTATGGCATATCTTTTGTGAATTATAGTTGCTAGTTACAACATTAGTACTTGGCATTCTTGTAGAGGACATTGTTATCACGTAGCTGTTTTGTTGTCTGTTTTGTTTGTGACTGACTCAGGTGTTGCAAGTTAGGTCATGTTTACTGGGTGGATCAATGATTTATGTCACACCAGATTATAATGCTTAATGACCACTTTTTCATCATTTTGAAAATTCTTCCGTTTTTTTTATAACTGAAAGTGGTTTAAAAAGTAGCGTTAACAAGAAAGACATAATTAAGATTTCCACAAAGAATAGTGCCCTATATATGTTCTGGTAACTTGTATATCATTCTCTGTCATTTGCATGTATTATGCATACGTGTGATGTTGCAGCCTACTGAATTATTTGATTGCTAGCAGTTAGTAATGACAAATGAGACCCGATTTCTGGTTGCCAAATAAGCAGCAGTTACATCTTTATATCCCTCCACCTTTTTTACCTTCAGTCATCCTTGCTTTCTCTCTCTTTTCCTTTGATCCCTCTCTCACTCGTGCTCTGCCCCGTTATAAGTCAGAGGGTCTTTGTCGGTGAGCCCTACCATTTGTGCTGTGTTGGTGTGCAGGGTCAACCCACCTTATGGACACTTTGGATGACCTGCCCCCAGGCATTGGTCAGTACGACGACTTCCACACCATCGACTGGCTGCGTGACATTGCCCGTGACCGCATGCGACATCGGCACATTGTCAAGAAACGTCAGGAGGGCTGGTTTGAGAAACTGAAAGGTGCTCACGATGCCTGGTCCGGTTGGGTCTGCGTCTTCTTTGTCGGCCTAGCTGCTGGTAAGATCCACACATGTGGATGAGTGGATTTGACTAGACACATGCTTGCTGTACGCGGCTCCAGCTTTTACCTGCTAGACTTTGGTGGCCATAGTGTGTGTGTTTGGTCAGTTGTGTGTCCTTTTACCTCTTGTCACTAATATATCTCTTTCATTTCTGAAGATGTTCACAAAAGCTTTGCCTCTGAGATGCATCAATCTGGCTTCAAACATTAGTGTCGCATGCAGTCACGTGACCAGTGTTCTGTGATGCAAGCTTGCATGTGAAGCTCGCATGTGAGGCTTGCATGTGGTGCTGGGCAGCACCTTGCCTGACCGCACTGCTTCATGTTATCAAGGCAGATGACTTTGTCAGATTGAACGGCATCTCAGACTGGCATTTCCATTTTCCCGGGGATTACGCGCAGTGGCAAGTCTGCCATTTATTCTTGAGTTTTCACTTTCCTTACAGCATATGATTTCCTTCAGGCTGCAGCAAACCTCTCGTGAATCAATAACCAGCATCTCCAGACCTTGACGGACGGTGCTTGGTGATAGAGCTTTTATGACCCACTCTCTCTCCCTCCCTTTCTCCCTCCCCCCTCTCTCTCTCCTCTTCCCTCTCCAGTTCTTCCCCTTTTTGTTTCCTAAGGCATGCTTGATATTTTTTGGGGGGTTTATTTTTAAATCTGATGTGGTTGTGCTCAAAGATTGTACAAAGAGAGGTTGTTTTAAAGGTGAAGTGCAGGAGACCAATATTTTAAAATATCGTACAGATTTTGCTTTGTTCAGCTGTTTTGAATAGAGTGATAAACGAAGAATGTAAAGGTCAGAGTGACTTTCACTTGTGTGTTTGTGGTTTTATCTGTCTCGTTCACCATCAGGTAAACAGGACATACTGAATAAATTTGTAAATAAAGTCTGTTGAACAACTTCTGCGTGTGCTCACTAGTGCAGTATGGGAACAGGATGAGGCTGCAACAAGACCTGATCAGATTTTTAAAATAGCAGCACTTTCATGCGGTTACCATCCCCCCCCCACACACACACACACACACCCAAAAAAACCTAGCACCCAACAGAAAGGCATTTGTGACCAAAATGTGTCACTGCACCATGAAACCAGTCTTAAGCAAAACCGCCAGTTAGTAGCTACAAGCAGAAATAGGTCAGTGGGGTCTATCTAGTCGATTTGACTTTTTAGCACAAAAGCCTTCCTAAGACTATATACGATCATGTAGATGCAAAATTATACCTGAAATGTAACTATAATTCGGTAAAAATTAAGCATTTATGTTGCTAAGGGAATTGGTGCAGTGCTGCATGCTGAAACTTTGGAACCCTTTTTCTCAAAATGGCTGCCACCCACATTCTGACCTTCAACAGGCCATATCTCACGTACTAATTGAGCTAGGACAATGGTTCTTATATGAAAATGATCAGGAAACACTATAGATTTCAAGAATATATTTTACTCAAAACATCCAATTTCCTGACTGGTTTCATGGTGCAGTGCACAAGTGCCATCAGTGGTAAAACTTTGGAATAATAGACCAGGCTTGTTTTGGGAAAATTGAACAGTTTCACATTTTTAGTTGGCAGCCGCATTAACTGTTAGTCATTAATAAGCTGGACATAGAGGGACATTACACAATTTCAAGAGAACCGAGTCCATAGTCTGATACCTGCATAGTACTGTTCATGGATTGCACCCCCTGGCATAGCAGTAGGAATTCATTCCACCCCCTAGCATAGCAGTGGGAAATGGGATTCTTATTACATTGTCTTCTGCTTCGGATTTCTAATTGTCTAGCTGTCCTCGACTCGGTGGGGGGTGGGGGTGGGAGGGAAGAGAAAGTGTATATATGGCTCAGACAAAGCCGTTGATTTAGATTGTGTGTATAAGATGATGTTGAACTTTGACTGCATAAACACATTCAAACAGGAGGAATGATTGGTGAATATGTTATATAATGAACAAAATTTGCTGGCCTGCAAGCAGCTGATAGTCAAGAAATGAATATGAGGCTGGACATCTCCTAGGAGGTAATTTACTTGCCGTTACCATGGCATCAGCGGTGTGCACAATTTCAGGTGCTCTCAGCTCACATCCCCAGGCCTGCCAGTGCAAAATGTCAGTGATTAGCAGAGCCTGCCATTGGACTGGAGCAGAGATGTGTTTGCATGAGTGCATGCACTTGTCAGACAGGAGGGGAGGGGTGGCTAAAGCGACTGACACTCCCCCCACATATAATTCACTGGCTGTCCCTTTCACTCTTTTGTGCACCTCATTCCTTCCTAATTCAGATGCTACAATTTATGTGCAAGTAAATGTTTTTCTGCAAGGTTAAAGGAAACATAAAATGCTTTATTGTCCCTGCAGCCAAGCACTCATGTGAAAGTGCAATAAATAGTGTAATAAAATAAGCCTGCCTGGTCTGTTTTCTGGAGTTCCAGTCAATGTCAATTCGTGTGGATGGGGATGGATTCAGTTTATATTTTCATCCTAATTGACATATTAAATATATTGATTTATTGCAAGTGGTCAGATTTATGCCCTACCTGCCCAGCATGCTTTGGGCAGACCTTTGAGCAAATCATCAGAGGCCAGCCTTAAAGCATCTGGCCTGAAAAGTGACAGAAACCTTTTTGGCGGGGAATAGTTTGGGGATAGTCTGGTGTTATTTCCTGGCAACCCTCTGGTCATTTAATAAAGTTGGTTATGTGTTTGGTTGGTTGTGTTAAGTTGGGTAAGTCACTAAGACAATTGTAGGTTGTGGGTTGAGAATTGATCTTCAGCACTTGTTTCCTCAGTATAGGCTACTTCCCTGTTTTTATTTCATAAACTATACAGTATCCACAACACAGAAAACAGCATGTAGACAATCATTTATGCATGAATACTTTACATTATACAATTAAGAGTGGGAAAAGAAGAGATAAAACACGTGGGAGGCAGATGGGAGAGCAGAATATGAAAGAGGGGGAGCACATGCAGATGTTAAAAGTTTTGTACATACATTGATGTTACCTAGGCTCTTAAAAAATGTAATTAAGGCCAGAAGAATAGTAAGCATGTCAGGAATAGTATTATCAACTATATTAGCATACTTAAAGGAGAGACGTATAAAGGAAGTGAGAGACCTCGAGTCTATCAGCATGTGTTTGGGATGTAGAAGCAAGAAACCTCAAGTTGTTTTGTAAAAGTGAAAGACCATGGATCTAACCATGTTGTTGTACAATGGATGTTGATGAAAATGGCCAGACAAGCAAAATCTGCTTCACCATGGGCAGTATTGTCTGGGAAAAGACCCCAACCTTGCATCAGGAAATTAGCCAGCATGCACAAGTTGGATATGGTTGTGTACTGGTCGGATCCATCCATGAGTGCATTGATAAATCAGAATAGTAAGGAGCATGGTTGTGGCTTCGCATACCATTTGCAGTCCAGTATTTTCACTAAATGCATCCTCTTTATACTGCTGGCCATGTTTCCATAGAACGAGATGTAATAGCCCAGTATGTTCTATTTATGCTTTCAAAACAAAAGAGGTAATGCTGTTTGACCTCCACTTCTATTGCTGTTCTGTTTGTACATAATGAGGCATGACCCAGCCCATTTTCATTTATCGTGCTTTGGGGGGGGGGAATGGGGAGCAACATATTCTTTTTTTTTTTTAAATTCCTGCCACTGCTAATGTTTCTAGGGCAGGCATCCTTTTTAAAATTATTTTTTACTTGTCACAAAGCACAAAAGATGATGCTATTTTACTTCCACTCTTGCATTTCCATATTCGGGAAATGGAAATTTATTGGCCTAGTACCTCACGTTTTCCAGATTTTTTTAAATAAAATGATTACAGGCAATTCTTGATCCAGTTCGTCTTTTTCTTCTGTTGTTGCTACTGATTTTTCTTTTTTTTTTTTTTTTGTTTGGTTTGTTTGGTAAAGAGTGGGAGGGGATGCCTTTTTTAATCTAACATTTCATGAGAACAGGAGCAGTCAGGCAGTAAAACAGAGCAGTAAAGCTTAGTATTAGAATGAGCTAGAGAGTGGGACATGCAGCTGTCGGCTCTAGCAGAAGTGTCTGTTGTCTGTGTGGCACCGGTATGCAATATAGCCTTTATTGGTGACTTGGGGCATAAACACCAAACTTTACAAGAAGATGAGATGCTATGCTATATGGCTTAAAGTTTAAGCTGCCAAACAAGTTCCCAAGTATTGCATATATAGTTCAGATGCTTCTCAGACTATGAGGAATGGGTGTCCTTGGTGTCAGTCGATGAGAAATGCTGAAGAAATTAATTTGCTGTGGCTTGAAGCTTGAGTTTAAAACCTCAGTCACCTTTCTTCTTTGGCATGCTGCAACAAAATGTCACCCTTACTAGTTTTGGAAGCTATAAATTAGTGAACGAAAGAAAAAAAATCACATCACAGTCCTTACTCAAACTGCCTATTTATTGTTTCTGTGGTCAATAAAGCAGGTATTTTCAGTTCTCAGGATGACAAACATTCACTCTGTAGTGTTAACTATGTGATTCCTGGCTGTTATCATTTTCAGAATATCATTTGTCAGTTGCTAAATTTCCCAGTAAAATTCAATTTGGAGATTTTTTGAAAGGGGTGAGGAGTTTTCATCTGACGCTGATTTCAGTAAAGTTTCAGATACTTCAGACCAAACAGATTGCTGTTGACAGTATATATAAGGTGTTTTTGTTACTCTTGTCCATATTGGTTTAAGAAAAAATAGTTCACTGTGTGCTTGGTGGGTTCCACAAAATATGCCAGCATGTGTTTTCCTGTATCATTTGACAGATTCGTGTAACAGATTCAGCAACACGATATCCAGATTTTTGAAAGGCATATATTTTTTCAGTTTTGATATTAACATTAAAGTCCTTGTTGACCTTTTTTCCAGGGTCATGTGCTGGTGTTATTGATATTGGAGCTACATGGATGTCAGACCTGAAGGAGGGGGTGTGTCTGGAGGCATTCTGGTTCAACCAGGAACAATGCTGCTGGTCAGGAAATTCCACCACCTTTGATAACGAGGGGGGTTGTGACCAGGTATTCTAGTTGCTACTTTCTAATGACATGCAGAGAAATTAGAAGAGAGGTGATCTAATATGTCTGGCATTTACATCCAACAAAGACTGCAGTGCTTGTTTTTGAAAACTGGAATCAGTATAAAATTTAAATGTGAGACTTTAGTAAATGTGTACTTAGGGACCAGGGAATGTCATTGAGCTGTGTTATTGGCACATAAGTTATGGAAAATCTCACAAAGCACTTTCCTTTTTGAGTCTTAGCTTCAGGTTGTTTTCACAGCTGATAAATAGTTTTCATAATCAAGCACATTTTCTTCCCTGACCCCTTTGTTATGGGTGAGGGTGGGGGGCAGGGTAAGCTCTTCCAAACATGATTTTTGACAAGATTTATCCACCAGCATGACGAATCAACGATAGATTCCTATCTGACTGATCTATTTTATTCCTATAAATTTATTTTTCCTGTAACATTTTTCTGGAAGAGAAAAGGTACTCCCAAGAGATTGTTCAGGTTAATTTGAATATTTTCATGCAGAGAACAGATACATATATGCATATTTGTTAGAAAGGCCTGTTAGCGTGAAGTTCATAGTGGTTCTTGTCTTTGATTTTAAAGAAGACGCTGACAGATTAGAGTAATCCATGCTTGACACCATTTCAGTGGTACACATGGCCAGAGCTGCTGGGATCAGCCAGAGGAGCAGGCTCTTACATTGTGGGCTATCTCCTGTACATTATCTGGGCATTGGTCTTCGGACTTCTGGCCGCCATGCTGGTTCGAGTCTTTGCGCCATATGCCTGCGGTTCCGGTATCCCTGAGGTAAATGGCTCTGAAATATAATTTGGCATGCATGGGCTGACAAGGGCATTCTACCTAAAGTGGAAAAAGTTTATGGACATTTCTTATGAAAGTTGCACAAAATGTAACCCATTCCCCCTTCACTAAATAGCTCATTTTAAGGAAAAATATTGGTTAAAACCAGCCTAGGAAAGCTGTTTGTTTTGGTCTTTTTGGAGATAAAATGGAAGAGGTGTTCTGAGATGAATCTAAAGTCGATAAAAGAACATGACAGAACTTTGTGGCTTAAATTTAGTAAATTGATTCTTCTGTGTTTTATGACATTCATGTCAATGAGACTGGCCTGCAGATAAAAACCATTTTGAGTGGTTTTATCATCCGTGGATATCTGGGCAAGTGGACGCTTCTTATCAAGTCTGTGGGCATGATGCTGGCTGTATCAGCTGGTCTCAGCCTGGGCAAAGAAGGACCATTTGTTCATGTGGCCTGCTGCTGTGGAAATATCTTCTCCTATCTCTTTCCAAAATATGGTCGTAACGAGGCTAAAAAGAGAGAGGTATGTGGTGTACATGAAAACATTCAATAGGAAGATTAAAACATTTGGTGGTCTTTGGAAGGAATCTTTTGCAGAATTCAACATTGGGCCTCAAAGCTGGTGTTTTTTGGAAATTATTTTTCAAAACAGTGGTAGGTAGGCTTGACATCTGCATCTGTGGAAGGAGTTTAAGCAACCACATTGAATTCAACAGTTAACAGTCATGGGATCTGGTTGTCTACCTGTGCCTTTTAATCTTGTTGAGATCATGTTAGGAATAACCTACCCTACTCTCCTCTCCCCTGTTACAAAACCAGTGAAGTTTATGCTGTTGGGAAAAAAAAGACAGCTTATCGAAAGTTGGGGCTTTGTAAGGGTTAACACATAACAGAAAGAAATGCTTAACTGTGCTTGCAAAAGCTTGCTGCCACATCTTCCTGTATTTGGCTGTCATGAGCAATTGACAGTATGACAGATCCAGCTTTATGAGTTTCTTTGCAGATCCTGTCAGCAGCGTCGGCAGCAGGAGTCAGTGTGGCATTTGGTGCTCCTATTGGTGGTGTGCTCTTCAGTCTTGAAGAGGTGAGAGTAAACAGGTCTGCACCCCTGTCTTTGGTGATCGTCATTAGTCATTAGTCCCAAAGTTGTGTATTTTTGTAAAATGTGTTATCTATAATTTTTCTTTAAATAAAATATTTTGGTCATCTCCAATGCTAGAGAGACGGATGAAACAATTGCTGTTAAGCCTGGTTCATTTTCTTAATCCCCCACCACCCCCATCCAGCAACAACTCTTCATGTTCATTCATTCCAACACGCTTCAGTGTAAATTAATCTGTTGCTGTGTGTTTATTTGCACAGGTCAGCTATTATTTTCCACTGAAGACGCTGTGGCGGTCATTCTTCTGTGCTCTCATAGCTGCCTTCATTTTGAGGTCCATCAACCCATTTGGCAATGACCACTTGGTCATGTTCTACATTGACTATAATGAGCAGTGGTCACTACAGGAGCTTATCCCCTTCATCCTGCTGGGCGCGCTTGGGGTGAGTCTTTAATGGCAGCTAAATTATTGAGAGAAAAAATAAGGTGCTGTACAAGTTATTGAATGTCCTGGGAGTAGATGAGCATTCTTGTCAGTCTAGTCCTGGTGTAATGTTATCAGCAGGGTGTTTCTCTTGATTTGTGTTATGTTGCTCTGTATGCTACATAGGAAGTGGTTTGTTGGTAGAAGTTCATTTTTGTTTCTCTTCTTTTCTTAAGAGAATGAAATAAATAATAACTTGGTCTTTTTCCGTCTCAAGGGTGTTTTTGGAAAGCTGTTCATAAAGTTTAACATCATGTGGTGCCGTTACCGAAAGACTTCATCCTTGGGCAGCTATCCTATCCTTGAGGTACTTTTTCGTATTGTGTGTCAGTAAGAGAGAGACAGCGCATGTATGCAATTGAGACAAAGGGGGATACTAAAAGATATTGCTGCATTTTCATTGTGTATTTTAATATGTTGAGATTAAAAACGCTTAGTTATTTTTTTGTATTTTTCTAGAATCTTTTAAATATTAACTTCCATGCATGGTCTCTGTGTCTAGGTGCTGGTTGTTACTTTCATCACAGCCCTTCTGAGCTACCCCAACCCCTACACACGGTAAGATATTCAATAAACTGATCACAGCAATCAGTGTACATTTCTCCCAGAAAAATCAGTCTGCATTTCCTTGAGTCTGGGTCATTGAAGAGCACAATTCATTTAAGAGCTATGTTTATTGTACATCAGCATATCAGTCCATGTTGTGATGACAGCTGGCATTCTTGTGCTAGGGATATTTGCCATTAAAACATGGAGATTCAATTTTCAAAAGCATTTATATACACCCACCTGATTAAAAAAAAAAAAGTCCAGGAATCATGCAACCTGATAAAATACTTTCCCCTAAAAGGTGTGTTGATTCTTAATATGCTTCTGATATTTTCTTTATAGACCTGTAACAAATGTTGCATTTTCTGT
Organism: Lanistes nyassanus; assembly: GCA_004794575.1. Classification (NCBI taxonomy): domain Eukaryota; kingdom Metazoa; phylum Mollusca; class Gastropoda; order Architaenioglossa; family Ampullariidae; genus Lanistes; species Lanistes nyassanus. The sequence continues at coordinate 88,235 of SMGT01001156.1, read as the reverse complement.
TTGGCTTTTTTTGTGGGGGGTTTGTAGGTGGGGTAGATTTTTAGACATTTTTGGTGGGGAACCACTTCTGTGCTGAGTATAGTTTTGTTTTGTTTTGTTTTTGTTTTTTTGAATGCGCTATAACCAACTTGCCTTTTTATGCACAGGATGAATTCCAGTGAGCTTATCCGCCTTTTAGTTAGTCGATGTGGACCTGAAGATGAAATTGAACTCTGGTTTGTAAATTTTTATTCTTTGTTGGTGGACTATTGTTTCCAGTGTTACTCTTCCTGTAATATGTACATATAAAAATGTAGTTTAAACAATTTTCATTTTTTTAAACTGCTTTTGTTTTGTGAAAAAAGAAAGAATAGTTTGTGTTAGATACCAGTCATAAATATGTGTTATTTGTGTCTGTAACGTTGCTTAGGGATTTTCTCTGTCTCTTTGTCTTCCTTTCTTTTAATAAAGCTAAAACAGTCATTTGTTTTCATTAGTTCGACGTTTTGCAGCTGCTGTATTTTAAGTAGCACACCTTTTTGTGCAAACTGCCTGTAGAACGTGTTGCTCTAGCTGAAAGATTTTGTTTCCTCCCCGCCACTATGCAGCAACTATAGGCGAAATCTGACCTCGCCTCACCCTTACCAGGCCAGTGCAGTTGCAGAAGCAGGGGTTCTGTCGGCTTTGTGGAAACTGTTCCTAGCTCTTGTTTTTAAGTGTGTCATCACTGTCTTCACTTTTGGCATCAAGGTGAGTCTTTTGGATTGTACCAACTGGCATTCCAGACCTCTTCAAACTTTTGGAAAATCATGAAGTTGAAAACCTAAACAAAAACCTCTGGGAGAAAAAAAAACAAGAGACAAAGTAAACAGCAGAACAGTGAGAACGTGGGATTCGCAAAACTGAATGTACCATGCATTTGTCTCCTCCTCTAGTTCATTGGGTTGGGGTTTTTTAAATTATTATTCTTTCATGATGCCACCAGTTCCAAGATAAGGACTCATCTCTCTTCTTTCACATCAGAAAACTTTTGTTTAAAATTGTTTAAAAATAATTTCTGCTGTCAAAATTGATAAAATACTTTAAACTATATGTCAGTGGGATAGGTGGATAATGAATTACCGGATAACTCATGATCAATTTGAGGCTATATGATTATACAGTTTTTTGACAAGGTGAAAACACCAGACGCACCTTGACCTTGTCACAAGATCTGTGCAGCCACCCAGACTGTTGGTAATTTTTTTCCCTTAAAATACACCTTGAGTACTCTGGAATGCCTCTATTAGTAAACCATGGTCATCACCGAACAGTAAGAAGACATTGAACACCAAACAAAAAAAGACGTTGAAGGTACTCGTGTGAACAACAATCTGCAAGCTCTTGTTGCTTTTAAAGTCCCTGAAGGAAACTATAGCCAGCAAGTTTGCTACTGCTAGTGCAGAAAGATATACTTCATTCATGCATAGATTGATGGAGAATTGCCTTTCCACTGCAGATTCCTGCTGGACTTTTCATTCCTAGCATGGCTGTGGGAGCTATCACTGGGCGTATGATTGGTATTGGAATGGAGCAGCTGGTCATGTGAGTACACATACATTGCTCTTTACTGTGGTAAAACATGCTGTAGGTCTCAGTCAGGTGCAAAGGAGGCTACATAACTTACAGGTGACTTTTTGTAAACCTGGAAGTTATGCATTATTTCCTTCATGTTTTTTTTTTTGTTTGTTTGTTTGTTTGTTTGTTTGTTTTTTTTTGTTTTTTTGTTTTTTTTTTAGTGTACGAGTCATATAAACCCCATTAAAGTTTCAAAACAAGATCCCTGTGATTAGCCTGTCTTGATGCAAGTCTGGTGGTGACAGTTTTAGTGGGGATTTATGTGGTGACCAAGGAACCGTTGATTTCAGAGCGAATCCATCAAGTCCCCTGTTCTCCAACATGTGTCAGCAAGATGTCTGCCAGGTCACACCCGGACTGTATGCTATGGTGGGTGCAGCAGCTGCCCTGGGTGGAGTGACACGTATGACAGGTTAGAGTGCAGATCTAATTGGTCTTTGATGTTTGTATCAGCAGTGGGGCTTTTGTAGGTTCTAGCAAATGTAAAAGCTGTGGAAATATGGATGGTTAATTTAGCTTTTTCCTGTTTGGGTGGGGCTTTCCCCCCAGAATTCCATGTCATTGAAGTGCACTGTTTGTTTATGCAGTTCCAGATTGTATTGCTTTAGGCTTCCATTGACACTACCTAGACTAAAACTGACTGAATTTACAGCCAAACCATACTGTTAATCAGTGTGCTGATGGAATTGGATGCATAGCTTACAAATGTGTAATTGCCTATGATTTTAACTATATGATTTTAAGAAGAGTATATTCTTCAGGAAAGATGCTGAATTTTTTTATTCATTAGCGTATGATACCATTCATAGCTTATGTATTTCGGCAGTTCAAAAGTAGATAAGAGCTAGTGATCCACTTTGTTAAACTCATTTGTCCTTTTCTTATACAGTGGTGCAGATTCTTCCGTGTGTTCATATAAAATTATTCCAACACCATTGACAGTCAGTATGTTTGAGCTCACCAGTGAGCTGAATATATCAGTTTTATATAAATGTTATTGCAGTGTCACTAGTAGTCATCATGTTTGAACTGACCGGTGGATTGGAGTACATTGTACCTATGATGGCAGCCGCCATGACCAGCAAGTGGGTTGGAGATGCCCTTGGCCGAGAAGGAATGTATCCTTATCTAGAAATCACTGTTGTCAGATCACATGTACTTCATTCACTGGGTATGGTGTTCTGCTGGACCAGGGAGAAGTGCTGGTCACACAGATTGTGAGACACTTGAGTTATTGGTTAAGATCTGTCTTACTGTATACAGCACCTGTCCAAAGGGCTTACCATGACGTATATTGTTGAAACACTCTAAAGAAGGTATTTCACTGTTTTTAAAAAAATGAAGGAACAGAAAACAAAGGGGGTCCAAAGCTCTGTCTTCTGATACCCTTTTGGTAGCCACAAGTAGTGATGCTTTGTTAAATCTTTTTTTCTTGACCATTTGTAAGTTACGATGCCCACATAGCCCTCAATGGGTATCCATACTTGGACTGTAAAGAGGAGTTCACCCATACGACCCTCGCAGCAGATGTAATGCGACCAAGGTATGTTGATGGCTATCAGAGCCATTAAGACATCTGTAAACATAGTTGTAAGCTAATTCAACATCTTGGTGATATAGCTTGGAAGAAACATTAATATCATAGAACTGGTTAATGCCCAAGCATCTACTGCTATTTTTCTTTCTATTTGATATGCATGCTATGTATGATGAGTGGGTGCACTTAACCAAGGACTATCAATTGTCAGAGTTTAATTTGCCAGGGAATAATGCAAAAGCATGCTGCATGCTCTTACCAGACATCTGCACCTCAGCTAAGTAGTATGAAAGCAAGCAGTCGTAACAAATCCAGATCTGGACATTAAAGACTTGATCCATTTGGATGGAAGAGTTCAGCAAATTTCACCTGCAAGATTTTAATGAAAATGTGCATCTGAAAAGAATATTCAGTCCAGTTTGTTGCAAACTATTGGGCTAGTTTTTCGTGACTGCATTGTAGTTCAGCCTTCTTGGGCCTGTGTAAGGATGGTGTGTCAAACTTCTGGTAAGTCTGCTTTGAAAAGTAGGGTTTGTTCAGCTTTTGACTTTAGGGCTTGCCCAAGGGAGTTAACATGTGGTTAGTGGGGGGTGGGGGGGGGTGGACCTTCACAATCAGTTGAAGTATTAGAGAACTGTTAGGATTGCTTCAAAACAGTTAAAAGAGAATATATTTGCAAGTTGTATGGTCTGACAAAGGTTTTCCCACCTTGTGGTTTAAGACACTTCTACCCGTATTCGCATTGGCATTCAGTCAGGAAACATGCAAAATATTTGAATAAGGCAGTTATGTCAGAGTGTTGGTGTTTAATTAAAGTGCTGCATGGACATAAAGAAATATGGTGGACTGTGGCTATTAGAAATCCTTCTGGGCCATTAAAATTATAAATTTCCAGTGTGTCACTGTCAGGCCTTTTTTTTTTTTAACTGGTGCATTAGTAGGTCCGCAGCCTTCATCTTTTCTGCATAGCGACTGAGAAATTGTGATTTTTTTAAGATCATAATTGAGAAGTTCCAATGCACCTTTTTTTTTTTTCCTTAATCTTAACGTGTTACTGATAGAGACTGTTATACCAAAATTTTACAAAATTACAACCTGGGCCAGTGAAAATTGAAGTGGACTAGTCAATTTCAAAAGATACTACCTTTGTCAGGCAACTGAAAATTGTGGAGCTTACACATTCCTGGTCCTGTATTATGTGATGTGGCATGGTGCAAGCGAAATAAAGATAGTGGTAGCAGTTCAGATTTACATACACTTGTCACCTCTAAGTAGTTTGTTTGTCTCGGACATACACTTTGTTATGTGTTGACATCAGAACTGTGATTTATAGCCTCCTGAGCCATGCTTACGCTTTTTATATGGAGAACTTTATTTCTTTTGACAGTTTCTGCAAGTAAATCAGGAGTAATGTATTTGACTGTAGGTAATATAATGTACATGTACTGAGGTGCTGTCTTCACGCTTTATACCATAGGCTGTAGCAGAGATTTATTCATAAACAGTAACCTTAGATTATAGTGGAGGGTATAAACAATTGCTTACAGAAAATACTATATCCAGTTCGAGTTGTGAGGGATATGGCAGATGCTTTTCTCTTTTTTTCAGTTTGTGTGAATGTATATTTCATAACAGTATTTCTGTTTGCATTAATATTACGTTTCATGAATGAAATATGCTCATCGTAATGCTTGTGATTTTTTTCTTTATTTTTCTTTTGGTCTTCAGTTTGAACTGGAGGTAACGACAGCAACAACAATAATATAAATAATAAATAGTTCTTAAGCTTACTGTTTTGTAGGTAGGTGATCTTTACATATGCATATTTACATGAATATAAACACACGATGTAAATAATATGCTTGTAAGTGAAATAAGTGGTTAAAACTTCTGTTCATTATCTACAAAAATTAATGCATCTGGGCTGGTCAGCAATAATCAAAAATTTTTTAGGAGAGCTCACTTGAAAGAATTATTCTTAAATGTTTGTATCAGTTAACCTCTGAATGCACGTTTTCTCTGATATGTGTAGGACATTGTAGTAATAACAGTATATTTAGAAAACCAAGCAAAACAACAAAAGCACAAATGGTAAAGGGAGATAATCAGCTTGGTCTCCATATTAATTCTTATGGGTAGTGTGGTGGTGACTGGTGGAGATAGTAATACATACATGACTGTAAGTAGAACGTGTGGTTTCCAAGGGCTGTGCCCCCACCCCATTTAATATTAATCAAATTCTGTATTTGCTACTTGTATTTATTTCTTTTTTTAAGTCGGCAACCACAAACAATCCTGTATCACAAGATGTTCCCTAAGTTGAAGTAATTCCCCAATCCATGCAGCACATCCCATTTATCATGAAGCTGAAAACTTGCACTGGGGCACATACCCTGTGTGTATATCTGTGTGTGTGCATGCATGGGTGGGTGGGGGTGGAGATCTTTTTTTTAAAAAAAAGTCCCTTACCAAGATGCAACAGTCCTTTTTCCATATTGTTTCCTGGGTCACCTTTGTTGCTGTATTTGTCCTTGATCCCAGAGTCCACATCACTGCTATGTAACCATTTGTCCATATTTGGTCATAATACAGTCTCCATCATAAACACCTTTCTCTCCCCTGCACTGCACAGTTTTCAGATTGATTTTTTTCCCCTTTAGTGTTTTAATTAATACTCTTAGCATTGTGTGAATCTCCTTGTTCTTCTGTTTCCATACTTACATTTTATGCATATTTCTCTTTAAGATATTGGCGATATGGGATTGGAGTGTAAGTTGGACATGTACACTTAAGCGTACTCTTTATGGTTGTTGTCTTGACATGGAGCATACTGTGACTGTTAATGTCTTATTTTGTGTTTTGCATGGATGGATGTTAAGGTGTTCAATTTATTTTTATTCTATGTGCCATGATTTTTTTTAAAAAAGGGATCTGTAGAGAGACTCTCCAATTTAGGACTTTGTAGAGAAAAATTTTGCCTCCAGTAATTGGCTGTTTCTGGCAAGTACTACCAGCTTTGAGCCTTCATCAGTGAAAATGGATTTAAGGTACCTGAAGCTGTGGAGTGATTCTAGCTTGTCGATTTTGATTCTGATATCACCCCTGATGCCATTGTTGTTGTGTTGTTCATCAGTTTGGTCTTTTCTGCACAGATCTTCATGGCATATGTTGTTGTGATGTTCAAACAGGTTGGCAAGTTCTTTTTCATTGCCAGCTAAGCCATCAATGTCGTCAGCAAAGTGCAAGTTGGTTATTTCTGGCCACCGATGCTGACTGTTTCTTCTTGACTTTCCAGGGTTTCTGTCATGATTCTAGAAAGATGTTGAACAGTGTGGGAGAGAGAAGACAGCCTTGTCTGACTTCCACCATAGTCCTGAACCATCCCCTTGTACTGCTGAGGAAGATCCCTGCACTGGTGGCTGTGTTGTAGAGTTGTTCTGTCAGTGATCAGCTTGGTATTAATATTGTACATCTTCATAGTTGCCCACAATGCTGCATTCCACACTCTGTCAAAAGCTTTCTTGATGTCTATGAAGACACGGTAGAGATTGGGCTGGTGAAGTACTTGCCAGAATACCACAGACAACTGCAGCACTTACAAAACTGAAACCGATCTAGAATGGAAACATCAGTTCCCAGATCAGACTGATACATGTATTAGTCATCTCCAACTTTATTTATGCTTGTGAGACATAATCCCTGACAGCCAATCTGCAGAGAAGGATTCAAGCCATGGAGATGAGATGTTTCAGAAACATCCTTCATATCTTGTGCAAAGACCACATCACCATTGAGGCAATGCAAAAGTGGATATAGCAAGTCATTATTTGACCTGATGATCACTGTGAAAAACCATAAACTGAAAGGGTACGGACACATCTCAAGATCATCAGGAGATATTCTGCAAGAAGAGGCGGACAGAGCAAGCGATGGGAAAACAACATCCAAGAATGGACTGACCTAATGTCTGCAGAAACCCAGAGACAGACGGAGGACAGAGAGAAACAGAGGAAGCTGGCTGCTGAGTTATCAGTGGTACCTTTGTGGTTGTTCAAGGTCATGAGACAAATGATGAGAGGAGAGAATTGGCTGTTTGGATAGCTACTTCTTTGTATCTTTCATCGAGACCTAGTGATCCCAGCAACTTGCTGGAATTTGGAATGCCACAAGGGATATCACATTTTTTTCATGACTGTTTTGCTGTCGGAGAGCTTCCCTCGTGGTGTCTCATTCTGCAGGGTGCTTGGGACTTCTTGGTTTGTGCTAAAGTAAACCTAGAAAGTTGAAGCACTAACTGGGACTCTCTACAGATCTGTTGAAGTAAAATAGGTTCCTGTCATTCTCCTGGTCACCTGTCTTTCTCTCTCCCCTTGGCACTGTTGTCCACACTACCCACAGTTTTAGGCCTCACCCCACTCTTGTTCCCTTTCCTCCTTTTCCTTTTTTTAAAACTCTTCATTCCTGAAGTACATTGTTCTTAGCTGCATGTCTTTTTATTTAAGGGCAATTGTTTGGCATTCCAACAGTGCATATGTGCAGACGCTAATGTCATACCACCAGTAGTACATGTATTTAAAAAGGCCTTGTTGAATTATCACAATAATAATAATTTTTATTCAGTTTCTGAAAGGTCTTCAGCCCATACCAACAACAGAGTACAGTGTAGTATGTAGCAGCCATTTAATGTAGGGGGAGCAGTTGGGGTCGAATATACTATTTTTGTCTACTGTACAGAGGACTCAGGTTAATACAGGGGATCAAAAACTCTTTACCTGATTCTGAAAATAATGATGGTGCAAAGTCTGTCTCAAATAATGCTCTTTCACAATTCCAACTAACCAAACCGAAGAAGAAATGACAGAAGCAGTTTTAAGCTGCTTAAATTACATTTCCTGCAACCAAAGCACAATAAATAAATGAAACATTTTTAAGTCAGTGGCGACAAATCTATTTCTCTAAAATATGAAAAGGGAGTTGTCTTTGAATGTATCAATCATTAAAACTTGTTAAAAAATGTTTTATTTATATTTCTTTACATTCCTTAAAATTTTACTAGATTGAAATATCATAGTTGTTGTAACGTGATGGTGTCAGCCTAAGTCAGGCAAGCTTAATATTTCAGTTGACTGTTACACATCATTTCTTCATTGCTGTTGTGAGTGTTTTTGTACTGCCAGCCTGTCGTTCTTGCTGCACGTCAGTGACACTTTATTGGCATTTTAAGAGCGCTGAGTTACGTTACATTGTGAGTGTCGTATATATCCAACCCCTTCTGTGATCATGTAGAAAATTTCAATTTCTAAATTATGTTTAACAGTTTTTAAGCATTACAGTTGACACAGTTTCTGCTCTGATTTTCTTTCATTAGCGATCCTGAAGATCGTTATTTTTGTTTAAATGACATTAAAACATTGACTAGTTACTGATTGTGTCTGATGTTGTAACTCAAACTTCTTGAAAGCTTTCTTTTCCTGTTTTCAATATCCGCAGGGTTTCAGGATTTTTTCCTTTTTTATGAGATTGCTGAAAGTGATAGAGTGAAAGTAAATGATGTGAGAGAAAAACTTACTTTGTGAATAGCTGTAATTGAAGGTGTGCATTTCTACACTTTAGACTCTATTTCACTTCTTTCTTCTTTTTTTAAAAAATAGCATATGTTTTTATGACTAAAGATTTTGCTTTTCTGAGGGCAATAATGCATAATAACCATAGCATGGTATATTTTTGTCATAAAAATAATCAGGTCACATTTAATGTATTTTCTTATTGCATATAATTAAAGGGGTAGTATTAGATTTTTTTTAAATTGTGCTTGTTGACAAGTTTATAATTACATTTGTAGCATTACATTTAAGTTATGCATGTTGTCTGAAGTTTTCGTGAGGAACCCTATCTTTTAAATCTGTCATTGTGACTTTCCCCTTTCAGGAGAAATGATCCGCCCCTCTGTGTCATCACTCAAGATTCCATGACTGTTGAAGAAGTTGGTATGTTGATGTTCAGTTTCCATACTGTATTTAAGATTGTTATTGACATGTCCTGTTTATGAGATGATTTACAGTTTCCAGGTGTAAGTAATAACTGGAATGCAACTGGAGTGAGAAAATGTGGTTCATGTCTAACATATTCAATAGTAGACAAAATAATTTAAGATTGGTCAGCAAATGTTTGTAGCTAAATGTATCAGTCATACCAAAGTCCGACAGTAAAGTACAGTTAGTTTGCATATAATTAGTCTATAGGTATTGTCATTATGAAGAAAGTTTTAATGATCAAATTAGTCAGAAGCCAGTTGTTGTATTGCCACATGAATGCTGCCTGTTTGTTCTAGAACATATTCTGAACAACACAAATCACAATGGATTCCCAGTAGTCGTGTCACGTGAGTCACAGTACTTGGTTGGCTTTGTGCTTCGCCGTGATCTCAACCTGGCAATTGGTGAGTTCTTATTCAGATGTCTCAATATCAGGCTCAGTATCATATATGGAAGATGTCTGTCTGTCAACATCATATGTCATAGGTAATATGTCTGCAGTTACACAGAACTCCAGTGGTGTGGGGTGGGGGAAGAATGGTGTGTGTGTGTGTGTGTGTGTGTTTGCTTGTGTGAGTGCATTTGTGTATGTTTGCTTGTGTGAGTGCATGCAAATGGCAGCACACCTGTGCTTCACTGTGGGCAGGTGGTGAGGGTGAGCCTAATAGTCACTGCACCAATGTCTTGCATTTGAAATGCTCCAAGGACTTTGGAGACAATCTGAATTTGGAATTGACTTTGTGTTCCTAGCTAATGCTCGCAAGACCTCAGAAGGTATTGTCAGCAACTCCGTCGTTTACTTCACCTCCCACATACCGCCAGCGAGCCCCAACGGTCCTGCGCCATTAAAACTTCATAAAATCCTCGACATGGTAAGCCAAGAGTAAGCCTTAGATTGTGCAGCATGAGAGAAAAGCTGGGAAGAGAAAGCATGTGAACGAGAGAGAGAGAGAGTGATGGGGGTGGGGGGAACAATATTACGTCCAGATTCACATCAGATGCATAAAACCCTTTTATTTATTGTTTTCTTTATTGTAACCAGTGATTTTTTTATGGGGTTTAATTTTTTTTTTGGTTATTTGTAACTTTCAGGTCAAATCAAACCACTGTTGTGGATATAGTGAATTTACGTTGCTCCTGTGGCATCTGTGCCCACAGGCTTTTTTTTAAAAAAAACTGGTTGTGTGACCAAACAGGAGAAATCAGTAAATACAACCCAGAATAGCATGCACTTTTGTCATGTTATATTTTCTTAACTTGTAGAGGCTTTCCATGAAGCTTGCTTTTATTTTGTTGCTGTTATTTGATATGCTAAGCGTGTTTTAGTTGTTACCATCCATGTGTTGCCAGGCTCCAATCACCATCACGGATCAGACGCCCATGGAGACTGTGGTAGAGATGTTCCGCAAGCTGGGCCTGAGACAGACACTGGTCACTCACAATGGGTCAGTGATTTATGATAGAAGACTTGGCTGTTATAGAGTCCAGTACTGGGCTGTGGCTTTAACACAATACCCACACCATTTAAACTGCAAGGAGGAAGGGAAAGGATGTATGATATACCATATCACTAGCTGATAAAGATTTTAGAAAGAGACGTTTAAGGCTAAGTGCTTAGGGGTTGATTCCAAATGCACAAAATATTTCATATATTTTCTGGTAGAAGTATTTCTGAAGAAAAGACTTTGCTCCTTGCAAGAAACCTAACATAACATATGCATTTCAGTGCTGACTATTAGTGTCTGCTAATGCAAGGTGTTCCTTCTTTCAAGGGTCTGTTTGAGGCAGGTTTTAATGTAACATGTGTTCCCATGTAGGGTATGAGTTAATAAAGTACTGTTTATTATAGGGATGTTTGACAAAAAGCGTGTTTCTGTCTTTTCTGTCTAGTTTTGTTTTGTTTGCTTGTTACAGAAAGCTGGAATATTTTCTGTCTTACAGAAAGCCAGTTTGTTTCTGTCTTACAAAAAGGAATTATGTTGTCTGTCTTACAGAAAGGCAGTTTCTTTCTGTCTTACAAAAAGGAAATGTTTTCTCTCTTGCAGTCGCCTTCTTGGTATCATCACAAAGAAGGATGTCCTGCGCCACATTGCTCAGCTTCAGAATCAGGACCCAGAATCCATCCTGTTTAATTAGAAAAAGGATGAACCACATGGTCACTGCTCAGAATGGATCTTGTTCACTTAGACAACTGGCCATCCACACATGCCATTGCCATTCAGTGCAGAATATCTCCACTCAGCGCATGAAGCTTCTGAGGAAGTCCAGCCTATGCAGGCTCTTGATGGTAGGACAAATCAGTGGAGCTCAGCAAACCTGGGTGCACGTGACAAGTCGTTGCCTCTTTCAAGATGGTCCATGAAGCCTGTGCACGACTGACTTTGTTTGCCAAGCCTGCTGTGCTTGTAAGGCTTTAGGAGCTGTCTTGGCCACTCACGGTGGTGAGGACTCATTTTGTCAGCCTGCAAGATGCTTGCGTGTTCACTCCCCAAAGCCCCTATTCCCCATTCCTGATGAAAAAGACAGAAAAAAGCCTTGAAACGGAAAGTCACTGATCTGTGATTCTGCTGTTCAGTGCTCATAAACCGGCTGCACAATGAAATGCTAACCACTTGCATACACTGATCTTTTCAAAGCTAATAATAGAAAATTTTACTAGTCATTAATGCTGTCGTAGGTATTTGCACTAAGCAGAATCCTGTGATTTTAGTGGACGCAGTGTATTGTAGCCGGTATTTGCCCTTCTGAGGAAGAGCAGAGAGAGATGAAAGATGTCAAGTGAAAGATATTAGATTGATGTTAGCGGTGTTTGACGTTCAGGTCAGGTAGCAGTGTTTTTGTTGGATGTTTGAGGAATCTGTGATGGTCTGACTGAGAACTCTTCATGTTAATTTTACATTCTTCACCCCTGATTTGCCAGGGATTTGTAATCCTGTATGTTAATCATTCGTACAGCATGAACTATCAATAAGGGATAGTGTTTTTATTTTATTTCTGTCCTCACATGGTAACTGTTGCACTGCAAAAAGAAACCTTAAAATCTGAAGAAATAAAAGATATGTTCACTGGTTGTGAAAAGTCTGTGCCTATGTTTCAGAAGGATTCCTATGATGTGCATTTGCTGTTTGAAAAGGCACATAAATAGGTGTGGTAAATGCCAGAGGCCCCATTAACTAAGTTGTTTTGTTTCACAAGGGTGAGAACGCTGGTGGCTGTCAGTTACAGAGCAGGGTCTAAATTCACATTAGTGTATTAAGCCTGTTGCCTGCAGGTCAGGTCATGAAATTATTTATTTCATGGGATCCCTGAAATAGTTTTAGCTTGATAAATATGGTGTGTTTGAGTCATTTTGACTCTGATCCTGCTTCAGCTTTGGTCAGCAGGTGTGGACTTTGCAGCCATTGTTTTTTGAATAGTTAAAGACTCCAGGGTTATTTACTGACCTTCTGGGTTTGCATCCATTTGATGGATAGTACCCTGCTTTGCTTCCAGTCCCTGGCAGCTTCCATGGTAGACGTCCCTGTGATGCCTAACTACAGCCTCTAGGAAAGACAGAAATGATGATATTGAAAGATTTTTTTGGCGCCACTTTCACTTTTGGCCTTGGTGTCCCCATAAAGCAGCCATTGTGATGTACAAAGTGTTTTGTCCTGATATGGTCAGCAAATCAAATCTGTTCTACTCTTTTGGACATTTTGCAGGGCTTGATGTTAGTCCATTTTTTCATTGTCCTGTTAACCAAGTTACCACAAAGGTGACCTGTGCTTGCCAAACAAAACATTCTGTTTATTTTTTTTTTAAATGTTGAAATGTATAAAATATTGACTTTACCACTAGGGAAGTTGTCAAAAAAATTTGCTTGTCCGGCAGATTTGCTTGCCTCATGCAAGTCATTAGAAATTTTACATACCTGACAAATTTACGTCTCCCAGGTTATTGCAAGCGTGTCATGGTACACTGCTTGACATTCATTATCAGTCCACATGATTCGGTTCTGATCTTTTCTCAAGAACTTATCAGACTATGTCTTGCAATTTTTTCCCATGTGAGGGTAGAGCACAGGTTGCATTCTATAAACGCTTGTTACAAAGGGTGGAAGGTGGATGCGAGAGGGATCAATGACTTTTTCTAAGTCATCAGTTCATGTTGTAGATGGGTTGAGAAATGTATAAGCAAGTCACCATCAGTTGGCAGAAATTGGATATTGCAACTAGAAGTGGCAGCACACCAAAATACTAGGACAGTCTTAAAACAGTACGATATACTGGTGTGGGTCTCCATAATGCTTTATGCTAGAGATGGCGGTACATCAAAATACCAGTAGTCTTAAAACAGTACAAGGTATGCTGGTGTGGATCTTCATAAGGCTTTATCCTGAAAGGGACATAATCAGATTAATAACAGTTAAAATAAGTGTTAGCTGCAATTCTAACAGGAAGGGAGGTGAAGTCATTTTTTCTTGTCCATGGTTCTTACCAAGAGGATGAATGTAATTGCAAAATTACAGGATTTCAAAGTAATGGTAAGTCAGGAAAGTCTTATTTATGGAACCTTTTTAGATTTACTACAATTGTGACTTGGAGATAGATGTTAGCTGTCTGTGCTTGCTAAAAATATTCATTTGTTTTTACTGTCATTTTTTTCTCTCTCACTCTCATATGCACCTACACAGGCACGTGCACATGGCATTAAATAACCATAGCTGATACCATTTTTGCTTAGAGGAAACCCTGCTTGCCTGTGCACTTGGATGGCCAGTATTTTATACCCAAGAGTGAAGTACTGTCCTGTGTACCAGTATGGCTATCAGCACTGGTTCCCACCTCTAGGTGCAAAATCTTTAGCTAAAATTATAGTTCTCAAAGGGTCCCCTGCCCTCCCCAAACTGGAGCATCAATCAGATAAGTTTGTCCTGTTCAGCTATGTTCCTGTGCTATATAAAATTCACATTATTTAATAATTTTTTTCCTATGCATAACAAAACTTTTGTACAGTGTCAGGTGCATCTTTTTAAGGATCAGAGACAAACTTTCTTTTTCTGGTGAGGCTGGCTACACCCACAGACTTCTTACATATGGACTGAGTGTGCTACAATGCGAGCACAGTATCATGCTGACTCCTTCGCGCAGCCATCTTACCCTGCCTCGCGAGCAAGGCTCACTGTCTGTGACTAGCAGAGCAGGCATGCGTTATTGCTATGTCACTATGCAGGAATGGATAGGGATGAGGCAGGGTAAAATGGCGTTGCTGCGGGGCCCACTCATCAGTTTCAGTACTTGCTCTATTAGCTAGGAACTCTGTGGCTACACCACAGGTATTCTGAAAAGATCAATTTTTTGTGAGCATTTCTTGACTACAGATCTTGTATATGAACCACTTTTTAGTGCCTTTTTTAAATAATCTTCCTGAGCATGTATTCACCCTAAACAAGTTAGCAGCAAATGAGTCTGTTCCTAATAACTGATCAGACCTAGAAAACTTTCACTTGATAAACTTAAGAACATTTGTTTTAGCTGAAAAGCAGGTGATAGCTTTGGAATGAAATTAAGTTGTTGAAGAAGAAATGGTGGTGCACAGTTAGGTATGTGATTTGTCAGTACAACATGTACACAGTTTTGTTTGGCTTCAAATCTACACAGGATTGTTATGACAGATGTTTTGTTTTAAAGTGCATGATTGTTATGACTGCCAGTATCTTTTTATTTCAAGATTACAAATGCCACAACAGCATAGGTGTGGTTACAGTCTGGTGTTCAACAAGAAAATAAAACAATGGGTACATTAAATTACTCTAAGCAGCATTTGTCCTTAACTTTTGTTTGATCATCCCTCCATTGCAGTAGAAGTATCTCATTAAGCAAGATTCTTTATGAATCTGTTGGCATGAGCTTCATCAACCCACTTACCAGATCTTTGTGAGCTTGATGCATTAGGCATCTTTAAGCCATTTAAAACATCTTTGTGAGCTTGACATGTTAGATGCCTGCTGGTGTTACTGTCCATCCTACTCTCAAGTCCTTGAAATCCTTGAATTCGTTGTCGGTGATTGCTGCCATGCTGTTAGAAAGTGTGAAAGTGCTGTGTAGTGCCATTGTAACATTTGTCTGTGTACCTCCATCAAGTGGTGTACATTTGTTAAGCTCGTTAGTATGATGGAGTCATGTTATCTAAATTTGTTTTATATGTATTCATTAACTGGGTATTGGTGGCATACTTTGAGCATATGCATATTACATCGAGATATGTGTGCAGTATTAACTTTACTGAGGGTAAGGTCTTAATGTATAAACCATTCATAATCAAACATTAAACACTGAAACACTGGTCAAATTTTTTTTTTTGGGGGGGGGGGGCAGAATAGCCTGCCACATTGTCTTGAAAAGGAGGAGGGCAAATAAAAAGGACACACTGAAGTATTACAGCCCACCTTGAAGATCCAGCCAAGTCATTTCATAAGCAAGGGTGCATCTCTTTAGAGGTTATGAACATTCCTGCTGTGAGAAATTTTTACATTTTGCCTCGTGTTGAAAAAGTAGTTACATGACTGGACAAATCATAGAGTATTGCCAGTTGTGGGTTCACACATGCACACTGTTGAGTTATACCTTTTTCATCTGAGCAACTGGCAGAGGCTGTGGACTGGATCTTGGTTGGGTAATGAGCTGTGGGTGTGGACCACTCAGGGTTCAGCGGCCCCTTTAACTATTCAGACAAATCCCCTATTATCCACATGAATGAAACTCAGCCGAATACAATCGCATTTCCAGATCTCGCAATGGTGTCCATTTGGAATTTCTGAATTCGGAAAATTTGAGTTGGGGGAAAAATGCCAGTATGCTCATGGTTGCGTTTATTATATAAAAAAACAACACTTGTAGTTGTACTGCTATACCCCATAGCAAGATAAGAATATCCATCATTGTGTAAGGAGCATTAAATGTACATGTAAATTCAGTTTTATTATTTTATTGAGCTTTATTGATAATAAGCACTGACTGCCAGCACAAAATTTTGGGATGTGTGAAATTGGTGATATACAATTCAAAATTGTCATTCTAGAAGAATTCCACTCATGTGTCCAGGATGTAGGGGCTGTAGCACTTGCAGTTACTTATACATTTATCAAACACAGAGGGGGTAATTTTTGCCTTAGATAATACTCCAACGGCATCAAGTTGCGTTTCTTGGTACCATGAAAGCATGGATACATCTGTCATATTGGAATGGATGCTCTCAGCTACTGGCTCATTTCAACATTCTTATTTTCTCCAGTCATTTTGTTGCATTGCAAATGGAAGATGCCACTAGGGTTTGACTGTGGTGTTTGGGTTTTTTGTGGACGTCTTTCGTTACCTCAGGAGATGGGGTTGGTGGGGGGGGGGTCATTTCTCTTTATGGGAACATATTCAGGCTCATCTACTCTTTGAAGACAGTTTTTTTAAAAAATGCTGCTGCTAAGTGTACAGACGTTAACTTCTATGAAAAGAAATGGCAGACGTAATTTTAGCTTCTTGTCCCATATACAAAAAGGATTCTCTTTGCCATCTGCTATCCAGGTTATGCGATACTTGGTCCGTATTGTTTAGAATCCTATTGTACATATTAAAGTCACCTGTACTTTAACCGTGCTCAGTATCACATTCCTTTACAAAACTTAGACCGAGTTTTTCTGGGGGCAGGATAAAAGAGTGTTTTGTGGATGACTTTTTTATATAAAAAAGACACTGCATAGAAAATATTAATCTGCATGTGTCATTTGTTAAAACATAGGCAACAGAATATGGTATGGTTCCTAAAGCCATTGAATACGGTGAAAATTTTAGTTGCCTGAGCCATAACTGTAGTCAGAAAAGTGTTGACATTGGCATAAAAAATATTAAGCATGTTTTGAGAAAAAAGCTTCCACAACTTAACCAAAACTTGGACTTAGTAGGTCGGTGAAATTCATCAGATTTGAATTTTCAGTAGCGATCTAGCATGCCAACATTTAATAACTGTCACAGTCCACAGGACGTGCTGTCCTGCCAGCTATTACAGGGTGGTTGGGCTAGCCAAGGGACAGACATTTCTTTGTTAATCGCTGTACTTGCCTGTATTGACAGTTACTAGCAAGGCAGGGAAGCAGAGTGATCAGATGTGTGCCAGGTTTTTCCTCCCTCCCCCTCCCAGACAGAATGTAAATGTGTATCAGTGTATGCATCCTCATGTACATCCTGTGTGTGTTTGGTGTAGGGGTTCCTATGTGCAGTTCAGAAAGAGAACAAGCATTGGTTGCAGAAATGAGAGATATTCAATACTTGGTGTATTTTTGAAGAAAAAAAAAAGCCATCTGGAATATTTGTCTAGTATTTTATCTCCAGTTTAAGTACTGCTGAGACTAACACGATTTAGCACTTGCACAAGACCTTTGGTGGAAGACGTTAGTTTGGCAACTGATGTAATATGAGGTCATGTCTCTTGCACACATAGATGCTAAATTCCATAAAACTGATCAGGAATACATGTAGACATCTCCCCAAGAGAAGGAGGCATCTGTGAACTCTACACAAAAAGTGGCATAACCATGGGAATGTCACTAACCTGAGGATCAGTTTTGTAAGAGTTCCCTCTGTAACCAAATTCTATTTGCAGCACAACCATTCCTGGTTATAACATTGTCCCTGGCCACTATTTTGCAAGGTTTTTGTTTGGTGAAGTGTGTAGTATCTGTCCCAAGCTGTTAACTCGAGAGTAGCATTTTGGGGCCCTTAGAGGTGAAACAGGACAGGGACTAATGGAGAAAAAGATGTTTGTATATCTGCTTGAGGATTTTTGTTGTACGGGTCACTGTCTGGTGAAAGGTCATGATATCATGGCTCTCCCTAATTTTTTTTTAAATATATAACTTGCAGGCATTCCATCCTCACCAGATTACATCAAGTTGTTTTCATATTGCGGGTTTACTTGTGATGGTGTGTCTGCTGTCACTATTGGCAATGTTACTCATCTATTTCATTTTTATCGATAATTCCATTCAAGTTTAAATTAAGAGGTAGGCCGATTTCTGTTATATACACAAATAAGCAGATATGCTCTAAAGGGAATTTGGAGACATTTCATTAAAAGTCTACTTGATTTAGAAAAGAGATGTGTATGTACATGTGCACAGTGGCATCTCGTGTTCCATTTCTTCTGCATGAGCAGGTATCTCTTGGATTTGGCTGATGTAATGTGCTGTAGAACTGATCAAATTTGTATCATACAAAAAAACCCAGTAGTTTTTGTTCTTTCTGATTGGTTGTATTGTGTAGTTTTTAATCAGAAGAGATGCATCATCCTTAAATTCCATTTTGATAATTATGGCAAACATAGAATCCTGATTCCTGTAGTGTAATGTCTTTAGTTTCACTCAAAACTCGCAGATCATTTTATTGAATAATTAAAATTTTCTTTAACCCAAAAGCACCGACCATCCTACAATGCACGACCTTGCAAATGGCGGACGGTCATTTTGCTCACTAACACGGTAGCACGTGGAAGAGCACAGAACTCTGAAAACCCGTCTAATTATGTGGTCTAAGGGAAGGAACTCTGTAGAGAAATGATTCTATTATAGGAAAACACGAGTGACCTCCCTTTCCAGCGAACCACTTTCGTGTTTTTAGTCGGCGGAAAATAGTGAGCATAGCGCTGAAATCCAAGTGCAACGGTGACGCTACACACATATGCCCTCCGGTGGTTTACTAGCACGCAAGAGCAAATGAGGACCGAGCGCACGTTCCTTACTTTCGACTCTCTCTTTGCTACGTGTTTGGGTATGGTAGGCTCCCTTTGTCACATACGTCAGCATACGGTTGTGTTGAGCGCTGCCAGTACTTTGTGGGGGTTAAAGTTTTCTTTGTCATGTTGGGCATTAATCGTGGTAGGGCTTCAGTTGCAAGGAAAATGTCTTTCTAAGATACTAAGAGACACCCTCCCACTACCTCGCATATTATTAGTAAATACTGCTTTAACAAAACAGCAGACTTTTTTACACTCATCTGATGTTCCAATCATCGTAGGAAAAAAGTGAACATTTATCACTTGCAGTTGTTTGCTAAGCCATTGTAATTCATGTACAGCATGGTTTGCCTAATCTGGCCACCAGATATTGCAGCAGCACCTGTTGGGAATGTGGGGGGGGGGATAAAGTCATCAGAGTAGAACAAGAATCTTATAGGTTTCTTTTATTTAATCAGAAACAAACAGTTTAAAAAGAAATCTTGCTCTCCCTCCCTCCAAAGCAGACAACCATGACAATACTCCCTTGCAATGGATATCAGGGTGTATTAATGTGACTGTTGTTACTTTCCTTAAAATGATTATAGGAGCATTCCAGACCAGGACAAACACAGCCAACATCTAAAATCTTTAATTCCAGCCTGTTTCTTCACAAAAAAATGTGAGCTAGGCTGTTTACAACGATATATTCGGTGCTTCCCCCATACAAGAGAAAATGAGAGCTAATAACCAGACCATGACCTGTGAGAACTCACACTGTTGCACATCCTGCAAAGGATGCTTACTAAATGATGTGTAATTGGACCTTCTGTGCCGCCAGATCATAAAAACTGGTATTACATGTGGTACACCAAAAATCAAAACAAAATGGTTGCTGTGTACATGCCTCTCCCATAACCAATTGCATCCTACCCAAGACATGCATATGAAGGCATATCACAGATTTCACATCTAGTGTGATTTTAAACAAAGCTTGCACATTTCACTTCAACATTAAATTACACCACATAAAAGAGGGGCAGGAGATGTAAATTCCACCACAGCATATCTAACATTCAGTCCCCCACCACCACCACAAAACAGCTCGGCAACACTGGTAACAGGCATTCTAACAATTTACACCACCTTCAAAATGATAAAACTGATGCCAACACAACAGGTACACGTCAATATGCCAACCAGACATCTGCAAGATTTTTAAATGCTTGTCAGGTCCCTATAATTCTGAATGTAGGAAAGGTAAAGTCAAAAGATCTTGTTATGACATAGTATGTCCAGCATGGTAGCACTTGGTCAGACCAAGATAGGTAAAGGAACATAAAGCTGACTTTCTTATTTCCCACCTATTACAGCCCAGGAGGCCCCATTTGGCCCTAAATGCATTCATAAAGCTGAGTAAACATTATTTAGCTAGAAATCCCTGCACAAATAAACTGTGACCTGCTCGACTCCTTAATGTTGCATCAACGATAAAGTTTTTCCTACAACAACAGGGAAAAGTTAATAAAGGGCATCTGGAGGAAAAAGACTGCATGGAAACATCATCTAATGAGCAGTTGCAAACCAGACAGCAACCTACAAAATTCTCACTGTCTTGTGCAAACACTAGAGTCACAGGACCATGCATTCTTGTGGTGGAGGTGGGCACAAGTCAAGTATTTGGTTCTAAATGTACATCTCAAAGTCAAGCATACTAAAAATGTATGAGATTTTTTTTAAATTGGGAAGAATGGGAAGTTCATTTTCAGGGTGGACAAAATCTGTGGGTGTGAACCAAGGAATACTGCTTCATGCTGATACTAATCTGCCTCACCAGTGCCATGTTCTGTATGGCCCACAAAAGACTGAAGGGCAATTAGAAAAAAAATCTTTCCACATCGAAAATGAAAAAAAATTGCTAAAAAGTGTCATGGAAGCAACAACCAAGAATGTGCATGGCAAACACACTACATCTTTAAATGACAAAAGTACATAAGTACATATTCCTACACGTGTACTATGGCCACATTACAATCCACTACTTTTGAGAAACCCAGAATCTATTTCTAATCAATATCTGAAAAAGAAATACTATGCATAAGCACAAATAATCATTTGGATTTGAAGAGGAAAAAGCTTTTTTAAAAATCCCTTGAAACTAAAAAAAAAAGCTTGGATCAACATATGGAGACAGTCGAACTTCAACAAAAAGAGACAGCCTTTGTAAACATGTTCATAGAGTTTCCCACCACCACAAAAATAACTGGCATGACTTCCGCCAAGTGGTCAGTGCAAATGCACAGCTTTAAAAACAAAAGGTGGAGGGGGGGGGAGTAAAACAGGAGACTGAAATACTGCATGTGCACATTAAGAGCGAGTGGAAGAGAAGACGGACAAATGGTTGCTCTTACTTGCAGAGCAACAGCCTTCCCCAGTTATCTGTTGGAGATGGGAACAGGCAAAAAAACCTGGAGTAGGAAGTGAGTACAGCCGGCACAAACCTGTTTACATGCACTAGGGGATGATGTGCTGCATAAGGAAGAATTGGGTAGCAAGGCTACATGGCTGACAGTCTAGCAGGGGCTCCTGCTGAAGTCGAGATGTGAGTGCCCTTTTTGCCTTATGTTCTCTTTAGCAGGGGACTGCTATGGAAGCAATGTCCTCTGGGCTTAGGTGGGGAGTAGGGAAACCTCCATATCGTCATGGTTTCTGGTGAAGGGTGCAGAAGTTGACAGAAAATCACTGACAAATGTGCACATGCGCACAGACATATACATGCCCATGCACACACAATTCAATTAACAGTGGGGAGGTTGATGAAGCTGTCACCAAGTTAACAAAACCAACATGCCATCTACAACGTAGCAGGCCACCTGCAAAAATGGAACATCTTCAACATGATTATCAATGGTGTTTGCATACCCCTGGCCACTTCTTCTAACAGAAAGAAATATATTTAAGAAAGAGCTCTAAATCTCTTAGCATTGATTGCAGTGAAGAAATTTATATTTACACAAGGCAATTAGAGGAATAATACTTTAATAGGTGTACATAGACATTGTACAAATCACAACAACGAAAAAGTAATCACAAAATGTCCAGAGGTACAAAAACAGGAGCAAAAACCAGTAAGCACAAGAGAGTTGACTACACCTCCGCCATCAGCTGCTTCACCTTTACATTAATGCAAGCTGATTAGGAAGAGAATGTAGTTTGTTTCACACACTACTGCTTTGAGCTCAGTTGTGCATCCTGGAGTAAACAACGCTATGGAGTAGTTTCTTACTGACCAAGATTAAGAGCCAGTGCAAGGGCTTTTGCTTTTTGTTTTAGCGCCTGCTCTTACTTTTGTTTTGGTGAAGATCAGATGTGTTGCCTACATGCAAATCTCACAGCAAAGTAGGTCTCAGGCCTCTTATGTTCACTTCTGTCTTCCTATGCTGTCAGCACTAGACAACACTGACATCTTTTTATCCCCATGCAAGATAAGAATTTCTCACATAGGTAACTCACATCAGCTTACCCCTACTTCATACATCTGGGGGTTACAACGCCGCTAGAGATAAGGCTTTGTGTTTCGCAGACAATGCCCTGCTCCTGTATCAAATTTTTAATGATCTTGAACATCTCCCACATTATCCAAAGAACGTGCATGAGCGGAGTGCAGTAACTTTTTTTGATAATAGTATGACTGAAGCTTACACAGATATATTTCTGGCAAAGCATGAAAGAAAACACTATTTGGACAATCCTGGCCTGCACCTCGATTAACACATTTTCTATCACTCAGCTAACCAATCCACAAGATATGCTACAATATATCTGATACCCTTCCAAACTTCTGCACTCTAGGCAATGCTTGATTTAACACATACACTGCATTTGCTGCCAAAAGCACTAAGAAAACAACTGTTCAGAAATGTGGTGTTTGCTTTCTTGTAGGCGGAAATTTGCAACTGCCAGAGGAAGAGTGGAGCTGGAGAGGGCAGAAATGTACATGTATTCACAGCTAAAGCACTTGCATACCATAAATCTCTATTAATCCTATAGATGAAGAGCTAGACAACGAGTGGAAGACATGTTATAAGGAGTACTAACCCATCTGTTTTCCAAGAGACTGATGCTAATTTGCTCCATCTCAGATTTCTCTGCAGATAGACCTCTGCTCTGAAAAGGCTACACCACTGTGTATTCTCTTCTCGTCTTTTTAAGCAAAAACAGCCTTGCACTTTCATTTTGGGGAAAAAACTCTGCAGCATTTCCACAGAATTCTCTCCTGTAAAGCTAGTATCACGTGAACACCATTTTCAGCTCTTACTTTACTATACACAGTATATGCACTGGCACATTTCCCTCATTTAAAAAGACATTTCTGGAACATTCAGAAACACAGGAACAAAAACAATGAATTTCAACATCTAATGTCACAGATGCCTGGAAAGCATTTTAAATTACAAGAAAAAGTACTACCACCTAGGTCCACACAGCCAACAAGCCTCTAAGGCTAAAAAAAGCAGTCTGAATGATTTGCCAAAATCAGTTAAATCACAACAGTGCTCAATAATCTCTTGCACTACACTAGGTTACAAGACACATACTTAAAGGCTAAAGTAAATCAAAACACTAAATCAATCCCAAAAGTTGCTGACATGCCAATAAAATAAACCAGTGGCATTAGATAGTTGTATTAATGATTATTCGGCATTTTGGTAAAAAGCCCAGAGCCAGTGAAGGCACACCTGCACTGACTTAGATTTAAATCCAATCAGGCAATTGCAAGAATAAACTATGACATACAAATCCTACAGCGAAGCCAGAACTGACACCCACTCTCCCTTTCCTTTCCCTGTTCCAAGTATTTGAAACAACAGAAAGCAGTAATTAGAAATATTCATCACATATATATGTATATTAAAAGCATCAAGTGCATATAGAAGTGAACACAGAAATTCAAAAAAAAAGCTCCCCTTCCATAAGAAGAATTTGGTTTTAACAAATACTCATTCACTGTGCACCATTGTTATACACATATTATGTATTATGAGTGAATCCAACCACAGATGCAAAGTCCAAGTTGAATGATCTATAAAATCAACAACTCTTCTGAAATCTAGTAGCTAAAGAATCTCCATGCTTTTGCAAATACGTAAATTCCCATCAACTGTCCTACAAACTAAAAACATATAAAATTTTAAGCAATCTTATGATCCAATAAAAAGCAACAGCCTTTTTTTTAAACTCATTAGTCACTTCACTAGAACTATCCTGCACAATAAGAAATTAAATTGTTTGTATGTTGCATCAACAATATAGACAGGAGGAAACTGGGGTGGTTGGGGTGGCGAAAGGTGTTTGGAGGAAGACTGCACTGTGTGGTGATGGCCAGCCCTGTGGTAAACTGTGCCACTTCCACACTAAAAGTCCACTTCATTGTCTTGATGATATGTTTTCTAGAACCATGCTAAGGACTGGCCCCAAGAATGACACAGAAACACATCTCTGGAAACCATGATGTTGTTCACAAAGACAGTAGTAATGGCAAAAAAGTCAGAGTAAGAACTTTTTTCTGTTAAACTCTGATCATATGTGACTGCTTTCACTGGCTGTTCAAACTATATCAGTTCACCCCCATTTCAGGCTACATTTAGTCCAGACATGCAGACCACAAAGTATTAGACCAAATGTTCTGCAGCAGAAAAAGTTGGAAAGAGGGTGGAAGGATCCCCAAAGCCAGAAATGTAGTGTCCGGTCTCTCCAGCATAGCTCAGATGGACACATCTGTGTCTCACTTTGGCAAACCTAGTCTTGACTATTGTGACTGAGTCTGGCAAAGTACAATACAAACCCTAATACCAACCACACCCCACCAAAGACTGTTTAGAGACAACAAGAAGCAAATGACTGGAATAAGATGAGTGATCCCATTAAGTTAGGAATAAGAAGAGTGACCCCATTAAGTTAGGAATAAGACGAGCGACCCCATTAAGTTAGAAATATGAGTGACCCCATTAAGTTAGGAATAAGATCAGTGACCCCATTAAGTTAGGAATAAGATCAGTGACCCCATTAAGTTAAAAGAACACTAAACCCAGTGACAGGCAATGAAAGTTGACAAAACAATCAACACAAAATTGTTTGTACCATATACAGAAAGAAATCAATGCTCCAGCCACTGAAATCAGAAAAAAGCAGCTGCTGGTAGGGCAAGGAGAAAGAAATATCAATAAACCAGCCCAGTGGAATGGAACAAACAATGTGCTGAGAGGACCATCAACATTCATGTATGCACATCAACACATCATCAACAAACAAGTGCTCATCAAGGGAAGACCTTGGAGAATGGCTGGACTTGCATACGCATGCACTCATACATCAGCTCTACTTCACAGTCAACAGCATCAGTTCACTTTGAACAAAACAGCACCAGCATTACCCCTTTTCAAACCTACCAACTTGTAAATGGTCCTGCTAAAATGACAAAGCTGCAATATTTGCATCACATTTCAGGAGAAGTATGCTCTACGCACAAAGTCAAATAAGCATGACCTCACACAGTAAATGTGTTCACCTACCTTGCTTTCCCTCTATCATTTATTGTCTCATATCCTCTCACACTTGCTCCCTTGCTAATTCACCAAAACGATCCCTGTGATCAGACAGATGTTTAGCATACATCCTTGCCACACAAAGAAACAAGGGAACAAAGAAACCCCGTGGCATTGCTAACAGATCAATATAAGACTAAAAAGAACCGCTGTTATGCTTTGTGGTGACAGGGTTTTGCTGTGATTCAATACATGTATAGGTTTTATTCAAAGCCATTCAACTGAGATCAGCTATCATTACACCATGTTACATGGTGTTCAGGGCAATATACTTGATAAAACCAGCATGAACACTCCTAAATAATTGAGAAAAGGTCATGTCCACTAATACCTGATGATCAAAGTGATCCTGCCTGTTGCCTTTGCAAGAAGACAAGGATATTAACAGATACAGTACATGCAGAGTCAAAAAAAGATCAAAGCTTGCTTTGTTAATGCATCTCCTCAAATAAAACATCAAAAAGGTTCTTTTGTAGACTGAAAAACAGCCTAGCCTTTAACTCTATGGCCTTTTTCAACCAGAGATATGCACTTTGTCATTAAACCTTCACCCACAAACCCACCACCCACACACACACACACAGATCAGCACCAAACTTCAGACTAAAGAGTCTATGGGTAATTGAGATGATCTGCTCCAAATTAATTATTATTTTGCAAGCACATGAAAAACATTTCAATTCATATAATTCCTAGATTACACTGTACTGTGAAAGTGGGAAAGAACAGCTGCACACAGTCTGAGTGAGAGGAACTGCCACAGGAAGTGATTATCTTGAAAAACCCTTTCATCTTAAACTGGTCATTGCTATTGACAGTTGGGTGGGAGCGGGGAAATTAGGGACAGAAAAATCACCGTTGCTTTAGACTGTTGCTGTTCTCACACCAATACAACTTGCATCATCAAAATGCCATCATCTCAACTACACCCAAAGATCAGCAAAAATATACTGTTTAGCCCATTCCTGTAGCCAGCCTCCACCCCTATGCCCCCACATACACAAAAGGACGTGCAGAATTACCCATCCAAAAATATGCAATGCAAAGACTGACTACACTATTCAGTATTTACATTGAGTGATCAGAAACGGCAAACAGTTCTCTGCAGTGCTCCTCTCTGGGTGTCAGAGATTTCAGCACTTATTGTTCGTCTATTCCCAATGTTAAGACTGCCTATCCTGACATTGTCAGAGCAGCCACTTTCACACAGCATTCGTATCCATGCACATTTATCCACACCTTCCCCTCATCCTCCTGCCAACCACTATAGCATAATCAACTGCAAAACCTTTTTTCTCCATCATTCACAAAACAGAATTTCATCTTTTTAAACAAACTACTTGATCATGAAACATAGAAAATGTTCATGGTTGCACAAGCTAAACCCATGGCTATCTGGTTACTTTGAAACAATTTTTAAAATTGATCTTCTATACACAAGACTTTTATCCTTTGCAATGATTAATAGTCATGATTTTGTCACAGTGCACACATAGACTTTTAATAATCTCTCAATATATACTAAATCCATCTGATTTCCTTTTAAAACCCTCGCTCTCCCTACCACCCACCCACCCACCCCAAAAAAACCATAGCTATTTCCTCTAACATGTTCCCCATCACTAAACTTTCCCTCTGAAATGCTTCTAAACACTGTGGAACTGGGTTTTTTTCACATCAACTAATAAAGGTAGTGACCCCTGACTTCAGCTTTTTCTTCATGGAACAATCTGCAGTAGTTGGTACACTAAGAACATAAACAACTTTATGCTGGAAGCTGGAGGAAAATAAAGACCAGTCTTAGTCACAGAGTAGCAAATACTTCTTGGTCTGGAACCTAAATGACCACTACCTGGTTAATACCCATATCACTATGAACAAAACCTTGCAGTTTCTTGTCAATCAAGGACGGATTCCGCAACCAACAAACATCAGGACATTTCTGGATTCACCACTCAATCTGTAAAGACGCATCTTAACCAGGCTAATGTTTGTCGAAGAGTTCTTGGCTATATCTGAAGCAAACAGTGAGACTACAGCTTTTATCTGCGTCTTTTACAACCATTCGATCAAGTGTGCCCGTTAAGAAACCCTCTTAAAGCTCTTAAAGTGCATGGTACTCTTTCAATGAAAGCCTCACAACAAAACTGCGGTGAGACCAGAACAAGATAACAAAACAACAATTCTGCATCCTTGTCAATCATCTGGAAGTTCAAGTCTGTAATGAAGGTAACAAAACATAGTAGCTACAACACTCCTGTGATAACCCCAGGGTCAGTTTTTTAAAAATCTAAAGAACGCCAAGAGCCAAGTTCTAGGCACTGCAAGGCAACAAAGAATTTTCTAAACATTATTGTCACAATCATTATATAGAAATTTCTTTTCCCACATGCTTGACCAACCCTCAGCTGCTGGTCAATACATGTATTCACGTCCCACAATAAAAATGTGATTTCATACTGTCTGTGTAGCTCTGAACCTGCTACAGTGGACAGAATGCTTCTCTTTTAAACCAAAACTGTTTCCAAATAAATCTTCATAAACAAAATAAAAAATGGACACATATTCTCTTCCTTCTGCTAAATCAGCTTCCCAGTAAGTTCTCTTGACTTCAATCTCACCCTAACCCCCATTCCCCTGCCGAATCCCCAGCATCATTTCTAAGTGTTTGTATTTGTGGATATTTTACATAAGTTAAGAGCCACAGGCACTGCACTAAGGAATGTGTTTCATAAATCCTCATCTTTAATGTCCTCTTCGCACATGTCACCATCCTCCAGAGACTCCATGGAGGCTGAGGATGACATCGGTTTGACGTCGGCTGGATTATAAGGTGGCAGGACACCCATCATCTGCTCGGGGTTCAGCCAAGGCTTGTGCCCTGGGTCGTTCTTGCTCTTCCACGGCTGATACTTCAGTGCAGCTTTGTAGATCCGGGAAATGACTTTTGGTGCCAAGATTCTGGTTAGCTTGTTGATGGCCCAGGCAGGCAGACTGCCTGCATGTTCAAGGCAGCACACAGTAAGTAACACATAAAATCTCTCTCAACAATAGCAACAACCACTACCACAGACATTACATTATTTCAGTAATGTTCACAAAAATTCATTTTATTTTTTAATTCAAAGCAAGTATGCACATCATATGCCAGAACTATAGCTTTTTAAATAAGCATAGTAGACATCATTTCATTAGGTCAGCCTTTCAGCAAAATGCATCTCCTCACAACTGAAGGCATCAAGAAAGCGAACAAACTGCCAACTTTTTATGAAGAGATCAGCACCACTCTGTTGCTCACCTTTAGGGTCTGACTGCGACACATACGTAAATTGACACGACTTGTCACTGATGGTACGAATGTAATAGCCAGTCAGATAAGATGTCCCTCTAATGACACCCTTTTTCGGAGGTCGTTTCTACACAAGAAGAACAGAGCACCGATTTTTAAGATTGAGATCAATACTGCTTGTATTACTAATGCTCACGGCCTTGAAATCAAAATTTGTGTTGAAAAGGGGTAAGGTATGGTCCTAATTATCCTCTCTTTAATGTTTGTTACATGCAAACATACTCTACTATTGAATTATGAAGATGCTGTCTCCATATCAATCGCTGATTATGTTTCGTAGACAACAGATTCTAATCTGCAATACAGTAAAACCTCCAAGATATGACTTTGAAAAAACAGTCAAAATCAGGTCTTATAATGGAGGAGTCTTATAAGGGAGGGCTAGTGGCACTGAACTGTTAGTACATGTAGGTACATGTACTGTGAGGGATGGGGTGAGAAACAAACACATCTGCATGTATATTATCATGGCAGCTAACTACAACATGTGTTTTAAATAGTTTTTTATTTACCACTGAACTACACGTTAAACTAGTTTTTTTGCATCTCAATTACTGAGATCACATGTTAGTGTGACGCAGCTCTCAACCCGCTGCCCACCCCTTTCAACTCGCACAGTTAACATTGGGTTAAACATTTCAGGCATTGCATGACAAACTGGTGACATGCCCTTCTTGCCCATATCAAATTAGTTCACCAGCTGTGGATCTCACTGTGATGCTGTAGATCACAGATCTCCAAGACTGGCATATGTTGCTTTACATCACATTTCTCACAACAAAGAAGCGATACCCGATCTCTGTAGGCCAGTGGTGACACATGAAAAGCCTACATAAAGACTGGACACCTGCAGGTAACAAATTAGCTTTTGCTAGGTCAGAAAGTGTGAACTGTGTCTACCCTCTCCTTGCAGTTACTGAACGCGGCGAATCGGACGAAACAAAGGCTTAAACAAAGAATATGAAAGAAGACTTTCAGGAATGAATTGCAGCAAAATCTGTGATAACTATTTGTCCTACGGTGAAATGTTGAAAAGACATGCAAGTCGTATATTGTATAAAACAGTCACTTCCTTCAATCCGTTAAGCATAAAGTCATAAATGGCTGGCAGATACAATATCTGCCAACTTCCTTTTGTTGCTTCTTTGATTTCTAGATTTAAAAGATTTTTTGCACTTCTCAGTGAATATTGGGTCGACATTTCGGGTTTCTCAGTGAACATCTTTGCAAAAAGAAGTCTGTTAACTTTTTCCACCTCGACCATGGAAAGTCAAATACTGTGCAAAACTGGCCACTTTCATCGGTCAGTGGTCGGGTTAAGGAGGGAGTCGTAAGTGGGAGGTCGTTTATAGAGGAAATGGTCTCCGTCAAAAAGTTTTGGGTCATATCATATGCTGGAGGAAGTCTTATATGGGAAGGTCTTATAAGGAAGGTTTCACTGTATAAACATCTCAAGTCGAAACAGAACAATATTTTATGTTTTAACTAAGCTATTCCCAGGTAAATGGATGAATAACATTACAAGAACTATTTTTATTTTTCATCTCTGTACCCTTTGTTGGTAAAAGTAAAGGGCATCCCATGATCTTTTTAGGTCATAAAAAAGTAAGATGTTTGAAATCATCACTTTTATGTGTGCCAGCATCAGGAGGGCTTCCTCACGACCAAGTGGTTTGAGTGCGGCACATTTGAACCCGAAATTTAACCAGATGTGAATGGGCACCTGACTCCATGGGTTAGGGAAAGTAAGGCAGAGGAGATGGGCACAGCTAGCCCACAGAAAAGTGATGGTCTCAAACACTTTACCATTTTACCCCATGTGGCTTAACTTGAAGACAAAGCAATTCTGCTCATAATCTGCCTTACTTCGGCCACTTTCGGCTCGGTGCAACTTTATACACTGGACATAGGTAAGTGGTCTTTTTCATTAAAAAAAACATTGTAAATAAATTGAGCCACTTGCAAAGGGTGCCTACATGTAAAGACTGCAGACTATGTGACCAAGTATTGCTGCACAGACCACCACACTGTTAAGTAGCTTTTTCACACAGAACCCATGATTGTAGTGTAAACAGACTGAAGCACAGTCAAAGTGTGCCTACATGTACAGACTGCAGACCAGGCAACTAGGCGATAATGTCTCTATGCATTCTCTCTCTGTTTCTAACTGGCTTCGATGGAAAAGTCACCAATCTGTCTGAGGAAGACCATCAAGGACAATCCTCCGTGCGTGGCCTTTGCATGAAGTTTCAGGACTTTAATTACTAGCGCTCATTTACCATTTGGTTATTTTTAAGTAACTGAATTCCTTAACATTTAAAGTACATTGCACCGTCACATCCTGAAACTGGGAAACTAAAAGTATCCTAGCATCCTAAGTGGAACTACTCTTCTGCAGCTTCAAAAGCACTGTTGTTTCAAAGTACATGCATGACTGTCGCACTAAGAGAGAGGAAAAAAATAATGCATAAAAGGAATGACAAGCATCTGTGAAACTCCCAGCTGTTGCAACATGCCAATCCATCAATGTAAAACTACCCTGCTATGGTTATGCACTTCATTGGCTGTTGTACGCCAAAGCCAACTAGTGACGCTATTCGCACAAAAAAGTCTTGATAACAGTTTCTAACTGATTCTCATGCATTTCTAATTATTACTAAGCAGATTTCAAACAAGCCAATTGTGACAAAGTGAAAGAGAAGCTAAACTGCACACATAATGGCTAACAGCTAACAACGAGTCGAGCATTTTTATAAAACTAGCATTCATATTCGTAAAAAGTTCCACCACGATACAAACAGAAAATATTAGCGCTGCACACTATTGTCTACAGTGATTTTTTACACAATG
This sequence comes from Lanistes nyassanus, assembly GCA_004794575.1. NCBI lineage: Eukaryota > Metazoa > Mollusca > Gastropoda > Architaenioglossa > Ampullariidae > Lanistes > Lanistes nyassanus. Next base: position 56,525 of record SMGT01001156.1, on the reverse strand, counting down.
GGCTGGGTTCTCTTCCCCATAATGACTCTCATGACTAAGCTGTCGGCAGACTATGTGCTGCTTTTATTGATTTCGGGCTGCCAGTGGCATGAACAGACACGGACATGCAGATGTCTTTTGAAACTCCCACTTTTTTGTTTTTCATTACTAGCAATAAGTGCCTTGAAAGAAGCAAAAGTAGCATTGATAATTATGAAAACTGAAATAATGAATTCTTCAAAAGATTGAAACATTTATTAGTGCTGAGGAAGCTTCAGACAAAGTATATCTCATTCTAAAGGTTCATGCTAAACAACAATCCAAAACGAGACAATCCTCTCATTTGTCAATGTCATCTATCCATAATTCAACCGTTAATAAAACTACTCTAAAAGAAGCCTTCATGATGCACAAAGTCCCAGTAGGCAATGCTTTGTGGTGCAGTTAGCAGCTACACGGTTGTGTCTGTTCGCAGAAAAGGCTGATATGACATGTTTTGGATGTGTATCCACCTTTCTTCTTTTCTAAATTCTACTGGCACACAGAATCTCTGTTGTCTCATAGAGGAATCAGATGCAGTCCTGTATAGGAATGTACTAGGATTGACAGGAAAATGGCGTGAGTGCAGTGATAGGCTGCATTTGTGTGTGCACATGCATGCATCTGTGCATGTAGGTGGGCACGCAAGAAGTGTATTATCCTCCGCTGCCTTATCCCAATGACCCAGGCAAAAAGGAACCCCAAACATATAATAATGAATCCCTATGCTGAAGTGGATGTGGTGATACAGTGTAAACACTCAACTCTGCAGGAAATGGCTACTTACTGCATGGTTGACAGAATGGTTAAAGATGATTTTTTCATCACCTGTGTCGAGCCATGACCTCTGTGTGACAAAATCTCTGTTCTTCAGTGGAGGAGGTGCTTTAACTGCAACAGTGGCACAGTGGTGAGGACCGATGTGGTGAAAACTACTACACAGTACTCTTTATATAAATAAACTGATGTTTTGCCTACATACATGGCTGGTGGTACTAGATGAAGTTTCACAAAGACAGCACGTCACCAGAAAGCTGACCAATACTCCTGGGAAAATCTGACCATTTATAAGATCTTGATATTACATTATGACTAAAATTAGCTTTACTAACAACTGCAGCATCTTCTTTGCAAAAGGACTGGCTTCTCAATGTCCCAAATTTACAAGAATAACCCTGTTCTTCAGATTTCAGTTTAATCTTCTCATGAAACTGCTGTCAGTGATCCCAGCCAATTAACCTTATACATAAACTGTTTACAATACATGTACCTACTTGTACATGCATGTGTATGCACACACAAACACACACGCACACGCACAATACATCAATGCAAGACCATATCAAACTGATCACAGCCACAATACTATCACAAGTAAAAGGGATGCAAAAAGGTAAATCTATCTTTAAAAAAAAACTTTATCCTGCTGCAGGAATACACAAGTATATGACGTCCATCCACAATTTGTTCCCTTTTACTGCTGTCCAAAAATGTACTTTACATTAACGTGATAAGCATAAAGTGTAACCTATGTGGTTGAGAATAGGATTCAATATTTCAACTATTAATATAGTATAAATTATAATTCTAGTACATTTGTAGTAGTATTACCACACTGACAGCTAAGCAACACATTATTATTATTATTATTATTTACATTTACACAGCACATCACCATATTCAGAAAAACATGCCCCATGGGCTCGACCCACAAGCATGTATAGACAAAAACAGTTCAGAAAATACAAACTATACAAACAGAAAGTATACCAAAAATACAACAAGAGCAGAAGACTAAGTTACTGAGAAATGAAACGAAAGACTTCCCACTGTGGCAGGTCAACTTGCAGATTTCTGAAGCTAAGATTATCCAGAAAATAATTACAACCCAAATATAAAAAGAAACAGCAGTTCCTAGGAAACAGTAACAACAGTGACTGGCTAGTGGTAATATAGGAGCCAAGCATTCTGCATTAGCTTTCCCCATTACTTAATTCCTACAGCTTTCATTTAATTTAATGCAAACAAAGACATTTCTTTGCAGCTGCCTGCCTGTGCTGTGTGGATAAGTAGCTTAGAGACAGCTTAGAGGGATAACAATGCATGCAAGATAAACAGGATATGTGCTGAGGTACAATGTATAGACATCACATGGTGAGCTACACACACTTCTGATAACTCTAGTCTTATCTCTGCCTGAAGAGTGAACAACTTGACAGGCCTAAAGCTTAGGGTCTTCAGGAAGTACTTATCCTTATGCTACTTCACAGTTGGTACATGTATAGGTATGATAGTATATGTATGGCACTAGTAGGTACACCAGTTAGTACATATAGTAGATATGAAATTCAGTATGATATTCCACATGTAGGAGGTATGGTTGTACATATATACATGTAGTTTATATGATACATATGTACAGTAGGTATGGTAATTAGTACATGTACATGTATAGTCAAGTTCATACAACAATGGGAAGGGCTGACAAATTCAATAGCAACACTAGAAGCCAAAGGGAAACTTCCTGGTTGATTTATCCAATGGCCAATTCATCTTGACAGTTCCACCCTGTCTATAACTTACTGGTACCCATATCTCAGATTAAGCTCACCACCTGTTAATTCCTTACATCAGTTGCATTCCTCATGTCAAAGAAAATCCAAAGATTTATACAAACCCTGTGGGGTTTTAATAGTTCTGTAATATTTTCAGCTGTCAGTGTGTGACATGCATTGCAGTTTCATGGTTTTAAAAAAATGTTATGTTCATGCATGTTGTGAAACTTTGAAGACCCTCTGTCAAACCATAAGACTGCCGAATGAGGGGAGGATTCATTAGGAAATCAGGTGCTGTGCAACTACAAATACTCTTGTTTTTTTAATTTTTTATCTTTATATTTCTGCAAGCGGCAATTTAACATAATGGCAAGGTGTAGTATTTGCCTGCATGATACCCATCAACAGTCCCAATCTAAGATACTTACAGAGGTGTAAAAACTTGCAACCTATTTAACACTTACTAGCATAGTATCCAATATCGTTGTTCGGATTGATTACACAAAGCTCACAGCCTTCCAGCATGGTGTGGTCCCAAGTCTTTCGGTAAATGGGATCATGGATGACATCATATAATGTTGCAGCAGAAACATCATCAAACACCGTTCTGATCTGCACCCACAAAACAACATTATTTCTCAGTTTTACTCAATTTTCTTTTTCCTATAAGACGACAGTAAAAATGCTAGCAAGTGCAGATAGAAATAAGAAAAAGGAAAATATTTCAGATATTCATGATTATCTTAGGTATTTAAAAACATAACACCAATGAAAACTCCACTCTGAGAATGTACTAATTCTGCGGACAGACCTCCCCAGCAAATGATTTAGGAAACCATGACTAAAACCAAA
>SMGT01001156.1:20968-52795 GCA_004794575.1 Lanistes nyassanus | reverse complement strand
TGCGGACAGACCTCCCCAGCAAATGATTTCGGAAATCGTGACTAAAACCAAAGTTGCATCCTGCCAACCCTGTTCAATCGATGGCTCAGATAGGGACATTGCTGAGGTGTCATCCTCCCATTACAATTTACCATCAGTTTAAAAAGCATCATCTGTGTCTCCTAGTCACTAACAATATCTTTTTATGTTATGGAATATAAATATACACTAATGCAAACAAGGTCAAAAATGGGAGATGGAACAACCATGTGTTACCAAATGGCTCCATTGTTAAAATGAACAGTGTTTTTCTAGACACTTGAAGGAAAATGAAAGAGCAGATGGATAACGACAACCTTGCATTGAACAGCTGAAAGTGAAATAGAGTTGAACACTATGCACCAGAATTGGGGGTAGCATAAGAAAACTGGCCAAATATAGGAGACCTTTGTTTCTCCTGCACAACCAAAAGAGAGTAAAAGGATTGAAAAAGATGAAAAGACACCTGATCTTGTTTTAGAAAAAAATTATTGAACATGGCAATCTGTTATAACTGATACACTGACTTGCTCTTCTGAGGTTCACCAGAATGACATCATTCCATAATCGAAGTATTATAATGCTTCCAAAAAAAGCCTACAACAGTTTGCATAAAATAAACCAGCATCACAGAACAGTATCTAGGGAAGCACAGAAAGACAAGCCAGATAAAACGTATGCATCACAAACTCTGAACCTGCAAATAATGGGTCAGCAAAACTGATAGTACAATCCAATATAATTAAGTCAGACTAATTTTTGTTCTGCTGGAGAAGTGAATGACCTGTTCCCTCTTCTTCATGCAACATTATTTGATTTTACAATTCTGACACATGCCCCTACAAAACCCTGCTTAAATAACGGCTGTGGCGCTTCTCTTAGGTCCACCTACAGAAAAAAAAGTAACTTACTAGGCCTATATAGTATATTAGTATATAACTTTTTACAAAGTTGGTATGATTCTTAATTTTCTTTTGTAAGTTTCATGGTACATATTTATTAGATTTTCTGACTTCTTCTGTTTTTCATGTTTCGTCTTGTGCAGACTCACTAACTGAAAGGCCCACAACCCCTAAATTGAACTTGACCGAACAGTTTTACACTTTGTTATTAGTATGCTGATCGTGTAGGCGTTGTCACTTGCCATGCTTCACACTTCACCGAGGGCGAATGACTGCAGCCGTGAACGATCACGTCAGGCATAAAAACTCAAGCGTAAAAAATGTGAAAATAATTGGCAAGTAAATCAAAAGGTATAATAAAAGCTCTCTAATAAATTCCTTACCTTTACCATGTTGAAGTTCGACAAATCGTTGACTTTAGTCCAAACCATCGTTTTATGTTTGTTGACTTCTAGTTTCCACCCTTCGGTTGTTTCACACATCTCCTTAAAATGCTTAAAATCGGCATCTTCGGCAATTTTCACAACCCCTACTGGAATAGACATTTTATCCGATGTGCCTGTAACGTTTTAATCGACTGTGTATTGTCCACTTCACATGAGGTAATTTTTTCCTCTGCGTCGTTCCCGTCGCTATTTGCGGCTGTTGCCTCGTCAGTCGCTAGCTTTGTCGAAAAGCGGCCACGCCGAATCCAGAAATGGTTCGGGATTTTGCGACTTTCTAATGCACAAACTTTGCATTTATATAAATTCACAATTTTTTGCCTAACGTTTGCTTTATATTATTACGTCTGGGGGCTACAGAATTATACTATGCGATTTAAAGTCGTAACATAAACTCCACGTGACCTCTCAGTTTTGGTTGGGTCACAATTTGCAGGGAGATGATTAGACCTAGTTTTTGTGGTGAGTCTGTTGTGTTGTGGCATATATTTTGAGTGTCTGCTGAGAAATGGAGGACGTGAAGACTGGAGATGCAAACATTGATGAGCTTGTGCAAACATGGCTGGAATGGGACAAGGTAGGTCTTGAGTCGGCTGCATATGTAAATGTAAAATACAAATAGTGTTCAAAACAATCATTGCATCATCGCACAGGCAGTTTACTGCTACTGATATAATATTCATTATATTGGGAAGTCGCTGAGATAAGTTACTGATTACTTAGTTAGCCACACTTATCCGACCCTTCTCATTTTTCATAAGGCCTGAGCAGGTCATGCGTTCAGGAGCATTTTATGATAGTGTGTCATAAATATTGTACCTAGGATATCTCTGTATAGCGTAAGCATAAAAACTTTTCTTCAGCCTTCCACTCCAGTTCCACTCGACTACTGTCCAGCTTAAATGATTGACTTGTCAGACGAACTAAGCCAACTAAAAAGGAAATCATCAACTTTTTGTCGAATATATAGATACTGGTGTCCCTTGTACAGTAAATTTAGTCAGTGATGATAATGGTTTAAATGGGTGGATCTTTTCTTATTCCATTTTTTTGGGGGGAGGGGATCCTACAGATCGGCTTTTATAAATACAGCATCATTTCACTCAAGGTCACTCTGATTTGTATATTAATTATAGTTCACATTCTGCTTGCAGAATCCAGTTAGTCATGAGGAAATTGCAAGTCTTGCAAGACAGAAAAATGTAAAGGAACTACAAAAGAGACTAGGAGAGCGTATGGAGTTTGGAACAGCAGGTTAGCATAATGGCCGTTTTAGTCCTGGTTTGCACTTCCCAGATAAGGATTACCCATTTTTCAGCCAAAGGTTTTTTTTTTCAGTTTTGCTGTGTGTGTTTCATGTCCAGTAAAGTTATATCCAGAAACCCTTGGGTGAATGTGGTAATTCTTTCACTTGTTTCAGCCTTTAACTTTCAGGGTTTTACCTTATCTAATCCTAATGCTGCCAGTGCTTAATAACTGGCTTTAAAGCATTTACCACCCACTCAGGTTAATTCAAACAAAAACATTATACTCCAGTATCCCGAGCTTTTATTGATCTTATTCCTCCAGAAAAAATCTGTTTCCATAAATATCATTTATTAAGTGGATTATAGCAAATGTACATGTGAATATCACCCATTAGCAGAGGTAATTATGTTTTAATTGTCACCTAAATTATACATTCTGACTCATGTTCTGGCTTACTGTTTTTGTGCAGTGTTTCAGAGATTTTGAGACAATATACCCCTTCTCGGTAAATCATCTCATTGCAGGTCTCCGTGCTAGAATGGGTGCTGGAAACTCCATGATGAATGACCTCACTATTATCCAGACAGCACAGGTATCATATTTATCTCTGTGTTTCCCTCCTTTCTTTGGCATCTTTCACTTGCCATCCCTCCTCATTAACTTGCTTAGAGCTTCTGGTAACGCACAATACTATAGTGGGTAATTTACACACAAGCGTTCAAGAATGACAGTGATTTGCAGGCTGATCCCTGTATTCTTATTTTTTTTATACAAAATGACCCTCAGATTTCAGGCTAGAGGGTCATTTTGACCCTTAGCTTAAAAAAATTCCAGATACACTGCTTGATCAGCTCATAAACACTCTATCAGTATCACATACCTAAAATTGACGTGAATATACACACACAAACAGGCAAACACATGCAGTTCAGAAGTACTTATTTTCTTTCTGGTTTGTTTTTGTTGCAGGGGCTTGCAAAGTATGTTTTGAAAGCAAAACCAGACGTCCTGGAAAATGGCATTGTGCTAGGATATGATGGTCGCCATAACAGTGACAAGTAATAACGTTTTTTTTCAAGTTGCAGTATTTAGTATCTTTCATGACTTTAAATGAGATGCAAAACACTATAAATTCTGTGTTATTAGATAAACACTCTCAGGTAATAGAATTGTGAATGCTTACACATAAATACTATAGTGTTATTATGAGTACTAAACTATATTTAAGGTTTTTTTTTAAAAATGTGGTAAGTTAATTTTCATGTACAGTGGATCCTGTGGTGTCCAGATCTCTTGATTAGTGGACACCTCCCATTTCTTTGGACACTTTTATTTCATTCAGACCAGTTTTCAACATAAAGGGATCTCTTGCCTACAGGCTTGGGTTAAACATGGACCCTAGCCATGCAAGGATTCTCTCAACATGGAAAAAATATACATGCTTTGAGGTAGAAATGACTTAGCTGTAATTTATCCTAGTGAGTCCCACTGCTGTGGGATAAATAAAGCCTTGACATACAGGTGGGCCCTGGTGTCAGTTGCTTTTTAAAATAAAGAAAAAATGAACATAACAAGTGCACATATTTTATTTGCTAGGTGGGCACTGATGTCGGCTGCTGTGTATATCAATGAACGTATTCCTGTATATCTCTTCTCTAAAATGTGTCCCACACCATACGTGGTAAGCAGCCATCTTGGTCATTTCTTCATTGATAGTTCAAGGTTGATCTTTCAAATGCTGTATTTCAGGGCATATAGAGAGCATATTCCATATTTCTGTATATATTCAACATCTTGGAGTATAGTACACTACAGTCGAATCCGGTTAATCGGACCACATCGGGACGCGATGATTTTGGTCCTAATAACCGGCTGGTCCGATTACACGAACATGCCCTGTGTTGCAATTAAGACGGGACGTGCTATACGTAAAATACAGTGTATTAAAATCTCATTATGACCTTTATTGTGTGCCACACACGTATGGCGAACATACAAACAAGAACTACAGTCAAATTTTGTTTATTGAAAAATAAATGTACAAATTCTTCGAAACGATCTACACGATTTATGTACAGTACTCAACATGCGAATCACAATAAAAAAAACTCTTACCAAATTCCAGTCAACGTTTGAAGAACTTATCCAGTGTGACCTGACGCGTTCTCTTGACGGATTGCACTTGAACAAAACCACCACAAACATCTAACGCAGCAATGGGACTGCCTTCACGTCCCTCCTGCACGAAATAGCGACGCAAAGTTTCAGTGCATTTCCTGGCATCCTGTGTTGTCACGTGCGCCAACTCACTGGGGCATCATCTTCTCTTTCCTGGTCTTCCGATGCTGTCGTGTGTTTCGCTGCAATTCGAGCAACAATTGCAGCATCGTAGTCTTCATTGTCATCATAGCATTGAAGCTCGTTGTCGACGGATAAAAATTCTTCGTAATTTTCTTATTCGCTGTCACGTTCTTTGCTCCATTTAAGCGGAATTTTGGTCCAAATAAGCGAATAATATTTGGCTTATGTACATAGGATTTGTTTCGGTTCTTTAAGATTCGGTCCAAATAAGCGGCTGGTCCAATTATCCGGTGGCCAATTAACCGGATTCGACTGTATATTAATCAAGATCCGTCTAAGCAAGAGTGCAGAGACAGAACAGCAGATCATGCATGACAGCATAGCAGGTTCCCATAATGAGGCTGTGCACAGTTATCCTGGCCTTGCCATACAAGGAACAGGAATTCCCAGCAGGGAGAGCAGCACCTGCTGGATGAAATGATCATATGCCTAAATCAGCCTGATCACATGACAACATTTAGAAGTCAGAAATTGCTCAAGCTAAAGGGACTCGATCACTGCTGACTTTCTCAGCCGCTTTCAGGAACCTGCTATGCTGAGCACAGTTGAAATGTTCAGTTCATTTTATAATAATGGCTAGCTGGCTGGCTGGCTTGGTGGATGGGTGGGCTGGTTGATCAACTGGTTATAACACAGACAACACCACATAGCTCTGAGACCAGAATGCTGAGATGTATCATGTGCAGGTCCTAGTGGTGACATCGTCACTGGGGTCTAGAGATAGCACTGTTGATAGCAGTGACCATGGTGATAATGAATTAACACTAAGTAGCTACAGTAATGAATTATTAACGAGTGGCTACGAGAAGAGCTGCATCTTACTGGCACATCAGATGTAACTTGTCAAAAGAGAAACTTTTGTATTAAAAATCTTTCTTGCTGCAGCCATATGCCATCACACACTTTGGAGCAACATGTGGAGTGATGGTGACTGCCAGCCATAATCCGAAAGATGATAATGGTTACAAGGTTTACTGGGAGAATGGGGCACAGGTGAGTGGTTTTGTGCCTAAAGGAGCTAAATTGTCAATTCCTTTTCAGACCACTCTTAATTACTTATTCGACTGTATGTCAGAAATTTACATTTGCTTGACCTGATTCCAATGTTGACTATAATAGATAGAACTTATGGTTTCTATCTCAACTGTGTATATTTACATTTTCTCTGTTCTAACGCCAGTTTTCTAGTAAAGAAAAAATTTATTTTTTAATTTTTAGGTAGTGTAACCCAGTGTTGTAACCCATAATTTTAAGCAAATGTTTTTGTTTCTCTGCAAAGGTTCTGTCCTGCCTTACATCATAAACAAGATCCCGTACATTGTAATTCTGAATGTTCTCTATGCTTGATGTTAACCTACCTCCCCTCCACCCTTTTTTTGTCAATGGAAAATTGCCATCAATTTGACTTACATGAAAGTAATCTATAAGCAATCTACATGAAAGTAATCCATGTCCGAGAAGACATTTTAATAATCCTAAAACTATTTAAATTATTTACGTTCTCAGTCCAGCGTGCTGTTAGAAATCTTGCATGTGCAGCAGCTAACTTTGCTTGCTCAAAGTGCTTATGTAACCAGTAATGTCAACCCCTGATCCTGTGCTTTATATTACATTTTTCTTTTTCTTTTTTCCTTTTTTTGGCATGATAGATTGTGTCACCAATTGATAAAGAGATCTCTAAGTCCATAAATGACAATCTGAAGCCCCTTGAGTCATCATGGAACACCTCAGGAGTCAGAACCAGTTCTTTGTGTAAAGACCCCTACAAGGAAGCCTTGGATGGCTATAATGCTGCCATAAGTTCTCTCTGTTTTCACAAGTAGGTGATGACTGTCACTGCACTGCATCTATTTTCAACGTTTATGCCACCACTTTCAAATTTTATCTGATGATACTTATAATGTCAAGCATAGTGGAAGTTCTCTGCATTAGGTATAGATTTCAATCCTGAGGGGGAAAACATCAGATCCATGTAACAGAACTGTGACTGTTTTTGGTACACATAACAAACCACTGTAATGTGAGCAGGTTCACAGTTTTTATTTATTTGGGTTTTTTGTAGCTTTTAAGTTCAGAGATAGCTCACTCAGCATGAGTTTTAGGTCAAAAATAAAAGATAAAACTTTTTTTGTGGTCAGATCACCAGCCGAGCCAAAAAAATAAAATCCCTCAGTAGTTTCAGTCAGTTAAAGTTAATATTTTGCACTATACTTGTGCATAGCACATAAATTTATAATACATGCTTGTTTCTGTACATGTGATTGTTTTTGTTTAACAGAAATACAAATACAGATAGCCAACTTCGCATTGTCTACACTGCCATGCATGGTGTAGGATACCCATATGTCGTGGAAGCATTCAAGGCTTTTAATTTAGCTCTGCCTATTCCAGTAACTGAGCAGGTAAATGCTCATTATCTTCTATGCACTATGTATTGAAGTGAAAATTTAACTCTTTTTGCTGTGCTAAGGTGACCGTAATGTAACGTAACTAAATCCAGGCATTGTCAGGTGACAAGAACCACTTTGTCCACAGATTGAACCAGATCCAGAGTTTCCAACTGTCAAGTACCCTAACCCAGAGGAGGGAAAAGGGGCTTTGGTAAGGATACTGTTTGTCGAGCTGTTTTCACTGTTATGATTGTTCACTTGTCATGGATATGAAAACAATTCAGCAGAACAGTCTCCATTTCCATCCCACCATTGCCCCAATTAGGAAAAAATACTCATCGATTCTTCTAGACAGTTTTTTGGGAGATGATTTAAAACCTTCTCCCAGAGCTTGCAGCCTTTTTTCTTCATGGCACAGTCGTTAAAATGTTGTGACTGTGTCCATGGTGATGTCTGTGCAGACACTTGCAATGCAGACGGCCGATGCTGCTGGTAGTCCGTTTATCATTGCCAATGATCCTGATGCAGACCGCATGGCTATAGCAGAAAAACTAACTATGTAAGTAGAGAAGAAAAATGTATGCTTTAGTAGCAGAGAAGCTTCCAAAGTAGAGAGAAACTTGCTCGAACCGTTGAGAAACTCTGAAGGCTAGTAGAGAAGAGAATGCTTGAATGGAAGAGAAACTCCTAGAGAAAGCCAAGAATAATGTGTGCATCAGTAAGATTGAAGCTCTCCAAATAAGTAGAGAAGCATGCTTGCCTGAGTAGCACAGAAACTTCCAAAGTAAGTAGAAGAGAACTCTCTTGAGTAGCAGAGAATATCCCAACAAAAGTAGAGATTTCCTTGAATAACAGAAACTCCCCACATGAGTAGAGAAGAGCATTGGCTTGACTAGCAGAGAAAGCCACCAAGTAAGTAAACAAAAAATGTTAATATACATGCAGAGGTATTCATGCACACTCAAATGCATTTACACAGACACACACCCCTGCACATGCATATATTTGCACAGATTTACATAACTATATGCTAACCAACAGATCTTCGTTCCTTACTTTTGACTCTCTCTTTGCTATGTGTTTGGGTACGGTAGGCTCCCTTGGTCACATACGTCAGCATATGGTTGTGTTGAGCGCTGCCAGTACTTTGTTGGGGTTATCATTTGATGATTTATAGCGCTCGGTCCTCATTTGTTCTTTATATGCACACACTTTTTTCTGATGTTGACTCTATATTTAACCCTTTTTTTTCAAGTGGAGAGTGGAAAATATTTAGCGGGAATGAGATTGGAGCCCTTCTAGGCTACTGGCTTTGGATTTCATATCAGAATCAGTCAAACAAGGTTCCAGGTATTTGGAGACTTTACTAAAATTCCTGTATCATGGCAAAGTTTGTAAATTTTCTGAGTTGAAACCTGGTTGTATCTTTTAGAAGTAAGTTGGTAAATTAAGTGCATTAAAATACATCTTGAGATTTGCCGATGTCTGTCATTCATTAACCGTTTAGTTACTTGAAGTTATTTTGACATGTTTCCTGATTATTCCCTGGGCTGGCTGAGCATACTTAAAATATGATGCTTTTGATTTGTGAGGCAGCAGCTGATGTGTACATGCTGGCCAGTACAGTGTCATCAAAAATCTTGCATTCCATGGCCAAAGTGGAAGGCTTCAAATTCGAGGTATGTGAATTGCTGACAGCACTTAAAAGATTCGAAAATTTGAACACTTAGTTTGCAGAACTTCAGCACCTAAAGAGTTATCAAAAAGACATCATTGTTGCGCGGGTCAATGCATGTCAGAACTTGCGCATGGATTTTGTTGTTGTTGTTGTTGTTTTGTCCAGTCAAAAATACAAGCGCTCTTGAGTTTAGTGTTTGTCTTCAGAGATTATCTGTGATATACACTTAGAGAAAGATTTACTGTCTAACAGCAGATGAGCTTAATTGTTTTCTTCCATTTTTTCCTTTCATTCTTTTTCAGGAAACACTGACAGGTTTTAAATGGATGGGCAACAGGGCTGACGCTCTGATGAAACAAGGGAAAACAGTTTTGTTTGCATTTGAAGAAGCAATAGGTATTATTACTTTAACAAAATCATTTATGCTTCCTGCTGAAAATGTTTTGATGGACATAAGGCATCTTGGTGCAGTTATGCTGGTTTCCTCGTGAAAGTCATCTGAAAGGTGGGTAGAGTTTCTGCGTGAATTATGTGAAAAAGCAGTGGCTTATGATGTAGGCGTTGTCGTAGGTAACTGAATTAAGTTATTTTCTTTACACTTTCTTTACACAGAAATGCAGTCTGAAATATAGTTGAAAATACAGTAAAACCTCCCATATAAGACTTTCCCATATGCAAATTCCTCCAACGTAGGACCCAAACTTTTTTGGCAGAGATCATATACTATATAAACACCCTTCCATTTACAACTCCCTCCTTAACCCAACCACCGACTGACGAAAGTTGCTGGTTCTGCGCAGTATATGACTTTCCGTGGTCGAGCAGGAAAGGGTTAGCAGACTTATTTTTGCGAAGATGTTCACTAAGAAACGTGAAATGTTGACCCAAAATCCACTGAGAAGTGCAAAAGGACTGTTTTGAATCTATAAAAGAGACCCAAAGTGCTCCTAACAAAGGAGCAATAAAGAGGAGTTAGTAATTTTACATCCAACATCCATTTATGACTTAATGCCTAATGGACCACTATACTTTTTTTTTTTTGACATTTTACAGCAGGACAGATTATACCACAGATTTTGTTATAATTAATTCCTGAAATTCTTATTTATGTTCTGTTCAATTTTAAGCCTTTGGGCCAATTCAACACATTTGATGCAAGGTCAGGCAAACACAGCATAGTTGTCTCATTCACACTTTCTAGCCTATTGAAAGTTAGCTGCAGATGTCCAGAATTTACATGTATACCGCTGACCTGCAGGGATCAGGTATTGCTTCTTCGTTGTGAAGCGATACATCAGTCTCGGAGATCTGTGATCGACAGAGTCAACATGAGATTCACAGCTGAGTAACTCATTTGATCTGGGAAAGAAGAGGTTTGTCACCAGACAGTTCAGTGACTGAAATGTTAACCTAATGTAAACTCTGCAAGTTTCACAGAGTAGATAGAGGTTAGAGAGTTGCATCACACTAATGCCTCGAAATGGCGACACGACTTTCTGCTACCTTTCATGTGTCAGCTATAGCGATCTACAGCGCTATTATGACAGGTCCTAAAGGTAGAGGCAAAGAAATACCCATATGGACTGATGGAAGTGACCAGTTTTGCACAGGATACGACTTTCACATTTTTGCGACATTTCTTACCACGACGAATTATTTATATTGTGAACTTTGTCATAAGTCATTTCTGACAGTCTCAGTTGATATTCCATTCGGTCAGAGAAACCGTAATTGGTCCTTAAGAAGTCTTATTCACACTTTCTTTCCTTTTGAAAGTTAACGATCACAACAGACCAGCATATCTATGATAACAGACTAGCGTACATACGATCAGAACAGAGAAGCCATACAGTGGCCTATATAGGACACAGAGGCTGACCTTTGGGAATCAGGTATCACATCCTGCATACTGCCAAGTTAGAGAACTCATCCTCTGCAAGATCTGGTTTTAAAGCCAAGTCTTTCCTGCTTTGATATTTGTCATGCAGTTCTTCAAATTTTCTTTTTAATTTGTTGAAACAGGCTACATGTGTGGAACTAAGGTTTTAGACAAGGATGGTGTGTCAGCCGCTGTGGTGATGGCAGAGTTTGCAAGTCATCTGTATGCACAGGGAACAACTGTGGAGAAACAATTGGAAGCTATCTATGGAAAGTAGGTTTTGGAAGCTCTGAATTTATAGTTAAATATGTTAAGTTTGCAAATAAATATGTGAAGTTCATCCACATTTACTCAGATGGATATTCTGTCAGCTAACCAGAAGGCCTGCTTAGCATGGCTTGATCTTGTAACATTACTTTGTCTGTAATTGACCCTATCATGTCTCTAGATGAGTGAGAAAAATGATTAGGAGTAACATGGTCTGTTCAGAAGGCCCAAATCACTTGAAAAGTGGTCTGTTCAAGAAGACCCGATCACTTCCTGTTTTGTATAGCTGTTGTTGTAATTGCAGATATGGTTATCATCTGAGCAGCAACTCCTACTTTATCTGCCATGACCCCATCACCATCAAGCGCTTGTTTGAAGAACTCAGGAACTATAATGGAACAGGAAAGGTATGTGCATAAAGCTTCAGCCATCATCGAAAATTCTACTCAGTGACCACTTAACTGATTCATTTTCCTCCTCTGACTGTCTTTTTTTTTTATGACACTCAGTATCCTGATTCTTGTGGACCCTACAAGATCGCCACTGTGAGGGACTTGACTGTTGGCTATGACAGTACCACAGCTGACAAGAAACCGGTATGGATTTTGCTTTAGTCTATTTGTCAGAACTGTTTTTTATAATATTATTTAAAATTTAAATCCTGTTTGTATACATGGGATCACCTAAGTCAAAACTGCTTCATATGATCAGATTTAGTTGGGTGGAGTGGGAAGGAGGTCTATTAGCCATCTCCCAGAATAAGATTATATCAGGTTTATTTGAAGTCTTCAGAATGAAGTTATGTTTTCTGAAATGAACTAGAAAAGCTTAGTTTCTTTCATCTAGTTATATTTCATCCTGTTCACTTAATTTTTGCAGAGAAATTAGTTCCATTACTTATCATTTTTTTCTTTTAAAACAGGTGTCTTTTGTACCGTAAATATAGTCTGTGATTATAATAGTTTTAATGAGTGTCTCTTGGATCAGTAAGTGTAGTATTTTACTTGTGATAATACAGACAGCATCACTGAATGCAGCAAGTATCATGCCACTCAAGGTCACTCTGGTTTGCATGTATAATTCACACTCTACTTGCAGAATCCAATCAGGATGAAACTGCATGGTTGCCTAAACAGGCATAGCACAGATGTTTTGCCTTTCTTTTTAAGCAGACATTTAAAATCTTTGTCTTTTCAGAGATACAGGACACATATTTCTTTTTACAGGTTTTACCGGTCAGTAAGTCAAGCGAAATGATCACTTTTGGTTTTGCAAATGGCTGTGTGGCCACGCTACGAACAAGTGGCACAGAACCAAAAATCAAGTACTACACGGAGCACTGCCCTGATCCCAGCAAAGGGTAAGGAGCCTTCAAGTTTTAATGCTACTTCCCCAGTCACTCTTTTTTTTTTTGTTGTTTGTTTTTTGGTTTTTGTTGGTGGTGGTGGTGGTGGTGGTGGTGGTGGTGGTGGTGGTGGTGGTGGTGGTGGTGGTTTTTGTGAATTGATGTGTGAAGTCAACCAGCAATCAAAATTGAAGCAGGTGGAAGTGATTTCACACTCAATCTAAGGAGGGAACTAGGTCATGTTTCCCCTTATTACATAATTCTTCAGGGAGGGGGCAGTTCTTTTCAGATATCTTCCAAAATGTCTTTTTTGCCTTTTTCACATTCACATTCTAGAACTTAACATATTCAACTTGTTTCTTTATAAAGCCCAGATAACTTGCATCTTAAATCTTAATTCTTAGAGAAAGGAGAACAATTTATATAATTTATAATGTCTGTAATAACATTTTGACACATGTGCATGTGTGTGTGTGTGGCTGGGTTGGTGGCTGCATGGTTGGCTGGTTGTTTTTGTAACAGTCTGGACAGAGCTGGAGCTGAGCAAGAGCTTCAAGACATTGTGGAGAACATCAAAACTCATTTCTTTCAGCCTGAGAAATTTAGCCTGATACCTCGAACTGATGCCTGATTTTGTTGTTCAGTTTGTCTCCACTTTGAGCTCTGTTATATTTGACTTTGAGGCTTCTATCTGGGCCTCGAAGAAGAGAGCAGTAGCATGGCATAGACATGAAACATTTAAAATATATTTCACTTTTCAAGTTTATCTGAGGATGAAAATTGCTGTTATTGGAGGAACAGATAGCCAGAAATATGATTTAAGTAAAGAATAAATATGAAATAATCATTGGTTTCTAAATTCTTTAAGTTTTTGTTTTAAAATTATTTTGACCCACCATTAAGTTTAAAAAAATGTTGGCTCATTGTAATTTCCATCCATGGAAAATATATCTCTGAATGTATTTATTATTTAAAGGCCACTTTAATCTTTTTCACTTCTTGATTGTTATATCACTGCTGTAAAAATTGATCCAGCATTGTCCTTTTTGTTCATGCTTTGTGTCATTCATGTGGGTGCATCTTTTCATTATTTAGGGGATGAAAATCCATCCTTTGAAAATCTCACCAGATAGAGCATCTGTTTTATCTCCTGTCAGTCTTCTCTCGTGCCCTTTCTTTTTGATCTCTGTGAGCAGACAGGCATGGCTTGATGGGAAAATTACTACCACCTAACCAGATTTAGGGCAGGTTTTTGGTGTGTTTGTATTTTTGAGTTTTGATTTGCACTCATGCATTTATTTAGCATCTTAACAAGACCTTGTGCATGTTCATAACCTTATTAATTTAAAATTCAAACTGTGAGCCTGTCCATCCTTGCCCTAGGCAAATCTGGTATACAAATGTAGAAACAAAGAGCATTGCTAAATACACTTATTACTGTTGTATGAATCTTTGTCAGTAGTGCAGCAGGGATATTTAATTGGCCAAAAACCTATGACTTATCCCCATTTAAAGAAATTCCCGTAGTTATCTTTCATAACAGTTTTAAAATTCTGACAGTTGTATTTTGTTGTGCTATAAAGTATTGTGCTTTGTGATCAATGAAAGATGCACAAGCTTGAAAGAAGATGGTACAGCATGCAGTCCTACATGAATAGTTCGTATGGCTGCCTGATTGGTGTTTCCTTCCCTCTTCCCCCTCCAGACCAAAACCTCTGGAGTTTGGCCAAAGGTGTACCTGTCTCTATTAATATATATATATTTGCAAAGATCTCATGAATGCATTATCAGTCTTATTTATCTTTAAACCACTCATTGACAAAGACATGAATGTGTGCACGTGTATGTGAGTGTGGCATTCATGTGTGTAAATGGACATTAGCATGTGCTTGCATCCACTCTGTTGAATGCATTTGCATTTGCTGCAGTGGTTCTCTTATTGATATGTTTAAATTGTCATCCAATTATGCTGCTGTCTCAAGATAGATCCCCCTTCTCCCCCCCCCCCCACCACAAAAATGTAATGCAGACTCTTGCAATGTGACCAATAAATAATTGAAAAGGATGTTAATATTGTCAGCTTAGTTTTGATATTTATAAAATTTTTCAGTTTTTTTGTCTAAACCTGCAAATGTTTGCTGAATGCATATATTTAGTTCTATGCCGAATACCAAACTGTTTCATTCCTTATTTAATGTTTAATGCTTTTTCAAAAAACTGAAATTCAACAGTGCTACTTTTGTCATGTTGGACGGTATTATACAGTTTGTACTGACTATTGCTTTTTTTTTTTTTTTTTTTGGCTTCAAACTTGAAGAGTTTTTCAGGTAGTCTGAGTCACTTTTGTGTAATAGTAGGAATTGTGCTGTAGAAGTAGAGGGACAGTGGATGACAATTATTTCATCCTTCTAACCCTTCCAACAAGGCATTTTATGGGTTTTTTAAAAATTGTTTCTGTATAATATGTGGGTGCTAGAGGAATTAAAAGTAATTCATTCCAGTTGAAGAAGTAGAACAAATTCCTGAATATCATTTTCTTATTCTCAAGACTTACACTCAAGGATGTTTGTATTGTTTCATGCAAAGTCTTTATCCTTGCCTTTGATTTGAATCCTTGCCATTATTTGTTAGACCTTGTTAGAAATGATAAGTTCACTTCTCAAGCATAGCTTTATGAGCTCTGGGTTGCTGAGTTACTGCTGTTATACCATTTCTTGGAGGAACCCTTTATAGGCAATTTTATTTTGGATTTAATTATTAATAAGTGTTTATATACTAGTGCCTTCATTGTTTACACTTTCTACACTAACTAGTCATTGCTGACATCAAATGGCCAAAGGATACAGCAGTTCAGTCAGCCATTTTACTGCATCATCAGTTACTATTAATTTTGCAGATTTTATGATTAGAAGGTCCCATAATCATTAGGCCAGGCAGGCTACGCTGGTTCCCATTTCTGGAGTGTATGTAAATCTGTGAAAAAATTAACCATCTTGTACTCGTGCAGTGTAATCTTCCTGTACTCTATAGCTGCTGCTGTCTCCAAATGTTGAGTCTGAAAACCAGTTTTGAATCCTAAGGATGCAGCATGTATTTCTCAGGATGCAGATATATGAAGAAATCGAGCGAAGAAAAAAAACATTTTGTGGAATTTCAATTACTGTTCAACAGAGAGCAATCATTGCAAGGTTTTAGTGCTAATGTGAAGACAGGCAGATCTCATTCCTTTAAATTCATTAGAGGGTGTTTCGTATGTAACTGCTGCAGACTTTCTTAAGCCATCTTCTACTTTAGTTAACCTCCCTCAATCCCCAACAGCAGCTAGAGAGAAATACCTTTGCAGATAATAGTGCAATAATCTTCATGAACATCCCTTTTTTTCTACATTCTCTGAATTTTTTTTCTTTTTTCTATCAGTTAAGTTCCTACACCAAAGTGTGTTGTTTTTAAAAAAAATTATGATGTTTTTTGAAGTTTTCAGAGCCTTTTTATGGTCCCTTGTGATAGATTCAGTCAGCCACAACACATTTGCACATCCACAGTACATGTATTGGTAGGGTTACGCTTCTAGTGTGCCCTGTTCTTCCAGCAAAAATGTATACACAGCAATAACATCAATGCCAATGCAATCAGTCTGAACACTATGTTGTGATTTGAAAATCTTTGGCAAGAAATACTGCAAAATGTTTAGCTGGTGCCATAAGTCTGCATGTCAAGCAGGTTTTTGCTCTTTTTTGTAACAATGTTTTTGTGAATTAAGTCATATACAATCAGTTGTCTGGGAAGATGTGAAATACTAAAGCTTTGCAACATTTGAAAACTGACCTGCTATGTCTTGGTCTAATCAGTTGTTTTAATCCCCCATCCTCAATCTGTGCTCTCACCAGATCATCCTTTGACTGTGAAAGCCCTTGAGTCATGCTCAAGTTTCCAATTGTACAAACTTAACTGGTATGCAGTATTATTTCCTTGAAATATGAATCCCATGCTTGGCTAGATTTGGTTCAGGACTTAGTAGTCACTTAGTAGCAAGACTGTTTTGTAACTAATTGGTTAAGTAAAAGGATATTGCATAATGTGTTTAGACTTCTGTGTGCATGCATGTGCTTGAATGTCCAAAGTAGTATTGTTTTGACCTTAAAGCTTTTTATCATGGAGTGGAGGAGTGGGGAAGGCTGACTACTTCAGTGGTAGAGCATCAGATTAATTCCTGTATCAGAGGCTGAAAGTTGAAATCCAGAAAACACACTTTTGCAATGCCTGCACTGGCAAAGTATTGCAATGTATTGCAGTTTTGTGGATACTTCAGTGGACAGTTGAACATGCACTGAAGCATCTAATCTGTTGTTTTAATCCCCCATCCTCAGTCTGTGCTCTCACCAGATCATCCTTTGACTCCATCCACAAACAGTGCAAAATCATTGTGTATTAATATGCTGTGGCAAAAATATTTTTAAAATTCTGAATAAAAGCTTTATATTGTTTACCAGGAAAACAATCTGAAATGGTCACTAAGCATTAAAATTGAAATGCTGTTACAAGGGCCAGTCATTTTGCCCAACCACTTCGCCCACTCCCTTTAGCCAGTTTGCCCATTAGCACAGCTCACTCCACTCTCAAACTATTCGTCCTTGTACTTGATCTCACCTCCATGGCAGACATACTATGGTCCACAGCACACTGCATAACAAAAGGCTTTTGATGTCTGACATGGCAGCAAGTTTCTTACCGAGATACCTAACCTTGTAACGTCCTCCCTCACATCTTTGATCTTGCTGATGTCTCTGACTACACTGAAAAGTAATCTTCAGGACAAATGAGAGAGAGAGGTCCCCTAGCTAAAATCTTTTTTTTCTTGACTATTTTACTGTGGTTACAACCAAACTACAGACCCTGCATCTCAAGGTTCTCTTCGCCTGGAAGTAATGTTTCTGGATGAGAAACCAGATTATTACTATTGTATTATTGATAGTACATGTTTATGAAGAGAATAAGGAACTCGAAAGTGGGTGCTGGTTACGAAGCTGCAGCTGCTAGGCCACTTTATTGTTGCATTTTAGTTCCTATGGTGTCCTTTATTTTTTCAGGGCACCCAGTCGGTTGTACGTCGGTGTAAATTGGATCCGACATGAAGCCATGGAGGAAAGGTTTGCTCTTCATTGTGTCAAAAACATATGATGAAACCCTAAACAGTGTATCCCACATGTAGTTCTGTGTCCATTTCTTACAACTGAAATAGAAATATCCTGATTGCAAAACCTTTACAACAAATCTGTGTAGTTGATTAGTCCTCTATTAATAACATGTTTCATCAGATATAGTGTAACTGTGAAATTCTGCAATTATAATATTTATGCTTATTAACAGAATCAGAATTTAAATTGATTTTGTATTTTGGACAGGTAATTTTACTGGCCAAATTTAAAAGGAATTTTTTTTAAAAAGTGTGGAATAATATGACAAATCCTCGGTGTGCAAAACACTCAATCATACAACAGTCATTACATTTAAAGGATGTTTGTGCGCACAGATGCACATACTGGGGAAGTGGGGAGATGGGAACAGAGGCAAACATGCATACCTTAACACAATAACACATGCATATAAAATGAATCCACAGGCATGCCTCCGCTGTCTCCCCCTTTCCCCTCACAAGGATACAGTCTCACACACACACACACACAGCTTTCTAAAACCAAGCGCTCTATCAGCCAGAAACGTGTTCAAGACCAAAGAATCTTCAGTGTATCATTGGAGCGAATCGGGGTGATTTAGTCAAGGTCTTGCCATGCGGTTTGACAGTTTGGAGTGGCTGTTGTGCGAAATGATTGGAAATGACCGAACGTACTCCGCTAGTATAAGTATAACCAGTGCTAACTTTCAGACTTCTTTAGAAGATTGTATATAGATTAAACGAAACATTGGAAAAAAGTAAACGAAATAACATTAAAAGCGTCTTTACTAATTTTCATCTATGGGTTACACCAAAAACTAAAACAGGCAGTAAGTTAACACGTTAGACCTATTATTAAGTTTAAAGCTCTGAAGCTCTTCAAGCTGGTAGTTCCTATTATTTCGGTAGCACTTCATTAACTCGTCTCTTTGTTATGGCCGCATACAACCAGCTGTTGATCTTATATATGGACAACGTTCACCTTGTCAGTTTTGGTCCCCCCCCCCCCTCTTGGAGATGGTGTTTCAAACATTTTGTAGCTAATCCTACAAACCGTAACCAGCCCCTCCTCCAAGTCTCAAACTCTGCAAAGGGCTAATCAAGACAAATTGGAAAAAAAAAATTGTATGCAGGAAGTTGTCCATTTCGTCAGAGTAACAACTTCCTGGTTGGGCAGAGAGCGCTGGATCAAATTTTAACTTTTTGTCGAATGGATGACAGCTAACCGTGATTTATTTTGGTGAGTAATGAATAACTTAATAGTAATTAGTTGCTGGCTTATTCGATCTCAAAATGTTGTGGTTCTGAAAGGCCGTCATTACTGTAAGTCCTGGCTCACATGGTTAGATGTTATTCTGCTTGTCTGCTAAACTAGTAAGTAGACCACTACACGGCACTAGTCTAGAACAGTATACGTAAAATTCCTTTAAAATGACTGTAGCACAGATAGGAAAGAAAAACGTTATATAGACAAATGTTGATGCTCATCAGCTAAGCAGATGGAAATGACTGACCCACGATTAAAACTATAATTATGATCTTGTAGAAACGTCCCTCCTTTGTGTTTCAATTCAATAATTCATTAATTGTATGCGATTTGTAGCGACATAAAAATAAACTGTAAAGGTTGTCAGTGATATTTTTAAGTCGTAGGGAAGTCGGGGTGTATGTGACCCCTACTTTTCTGTGGGCCGGCATCGTGAGGGCGGTGCCCATCTCTCATTCCTCTCAGCCTTACCTTTCCTGACGATGGGTCAGGCACCCATTCCCAGCTGGGTGAAATGGGGCAAATCAAAATCAGAAAATGTGTTCCAGTGCACCAGCATCCACCCTGTGTCATGAGGCCAGGGCTCTAACCACTCGACCATCCGCTTCCCCTTTATAGCGATATAAACACCTGTCAACAGGAACAGTCATTTTGTTTAGAAACAAATTCCATGGCATTTCTGCCCAACGATTCGTGGTGTATCTGTGTGTGACCTTCTCGAACTTGTATCAATATTCGTAATCCTGGAATTTGCTGCCTTCGGCTTTAATTCTTCATTTGCCTTTTTAACAAACTGACAAAAATGTTGACCGTAGATATTATCATTTTATTACATTTAAAATGTTCAAATCGTGTAGTCATGCTTTATGATTATTATTTTTGAAAAAGTATAAGGTCCAGTCTATCTTCAAAGAATCATCTCATAGCTGGGTGAAACTTTTTACTGAGTTGCACATCTAGAATAGTACTTCACCTGCATAAGATAATGCCATAATCATGTTGTCACAAAAAAAAACCCATGTAGACTCTATAAAATGATTTGATTTATCAAGCCTGTGATTGGAGGAAGAGCTTCCTATGAAAGTACCTAGGTATTAACTGTGTAATTCAAAAAATGATGAGGGTGATTTAAACAAATTATTAATAAGTTTAATGGTGATTCTGGCTTCATTTCCTTTACCATTCTTCCCTTTTGCAGTACATAGAAGTGTCTATGTGCTTATTAAAAACTATTTGTGCCATCCTGAAGAAGGGGTCATGCGCTGAAACGTTGATTTGTCTAACTCTTGCTTGGCTAAGTGCCTTTGTTGTACCCTTATTAAAAACAGATTACGGTGGTAGATGCTTGATCAGTCAGTTAATTACTGAGGTTAATGATGCTTGTGGGTTCAGCTTTTCACACCAGTGAGCTTAATAATAGTTAAGAATAACTCCAGCTTAGCTTAAGTTTTTATAGCTTAAATAAAGTGAACAATATTTACTTGTGATTGCAAAGCCTAGTTACTACAGCAGTTATTTTAAGTTTTAAAATTTAAGTCTTGTCCCCACCCCCCTCCACAACCGCCACTCTTCCAGATTATTTAGTTTGATGAGTATGATTTGGAGTTTGGGTTTGGATTTAAAGGAGGAGTTCTGACAGGTTAAAGATTATGCTGTTACACAGAAAAGACAAAGGATCATGAATTAATGCAGCCAGTCAGCACTTCCAACTCCCTTTATTGCCTTTACTATTGCTACAGCTTCCTTCTTTTTAATTTTCTTGTTTTCACACTGTGAAAGTTAAGCTGTATAAACCGACTAAATCAAAATACAGATACGCAGATGTTGAAGAAAACAGTAACCACTGTTCCCTTTCTAAGTGAAAGTCATAAAACATTTTGTTTAACAACACCATGCACGAACAATCTTGCAAGTCTTTCTGTGGGTGGTTAAACTGTACTCTGAGGCATCTCAAGTGGGAACTGCAAAGATTTTACCATGTCTTGAGTGTAAAGCACAACAATGTTCCTGTTATTTTAGAAGGTAAACATCTGCTATGGCTATGTTGATCTGAACTTAATCTGGAAAAACTTTTATGCCAATGTTACAGCTTCATTTTAGGAATATATACACACTTCAGAATATTTATGCTGCATGTGTACAAGCACACAGTTTGTGAAGTGTTTTGGTGGTACATAAAGAAACTTTTATTTCATACTCTGCCTGGTCTGATCTCCAGTAGTTTTTTCAGCTGCACTTGGACAAGTGTGAGGATATTGTGGGAAAAAGTTTTCAAGCTGATAATCACTTTTACGGGATACAAAACAGGAGGAGAGAGAAGCACTATTTCTTTCTTTGGATTAGTCTGTACATGAAACTGAAAAGATAAAGTTTGATCATTTGTTCTTGGAGGATAAAAGTAACAATTTTAATTTCTCAGATGCTATAATATTTATCAGACCACTTTATTTTGTAATAATAATAATAATTTTAAATTTAGTCTCTCTGTCTGACACATCAACGATCAAACATGCTTACAAGAATTAAAAAAACCTTGCTATTTATATAGAGATTTATCTGTGTGCATATCCACACATAGTCCATCACCCCTATTCAGTCCCTTCCTTTCACCCTCTTCCCAATGCTTCTTCAGTCCTCTCCTAATTTTGGAAGTAAATCAAGTATCGAGAAGAAGTCATTTAACAAATCTGATATTTTGATTATGATTATAGATATTTACTATTTACAGCATGTGCAGGATTCACCCATTGCTTACATATACATATTAACAGATCATGGAAGGATACATATGATACATGCAAATACAGAATCCTAAAGTGTATACTACACAGATACTACACATACATGCAAGCACACATGCATGTGCACAAATGCACATAACAATGCACATACACCTACCACCATATAGGACATAATTTTATTTGCTTTTTAAGTTTTTGCGTGGTTTTCATTTCTGGGTTATGGTATAGCTCTGTGTGTGCATGCTAAGGTTGCTTATGTCTGTGCATATGTATATGTGAGAGCTAGAGAGAGGAAGAGACAGACACATAGTTTGTATCCCCTACCCTGCCTCCTCTTAAACCATGACGGAAACTCTCTGGAAAAGTATCGCAGAACAGCTTCCCCCAGGCCCCTTCCCTTCCCTCCCACTATTTCATGAATCACTCATGTTTTTGGCAGCATGTGCCGAGGACCTCAAACAGGCTGCAAGCTGTTGTGCAGTGTTAGGTCTGCTAGATGGAATCTACTTAATGCCAGACAGGCACACTGTTGTTTGAAATGACTTGAGTGTTGATAGATCCAGTGTTGATGGGTACAATGTTTGTTCCTGTGGACAAGTAAACAGGCTGTGAGTTGTAAGCAATTCCACTTCAAGTTTAGTTGATAGGCTTTCAAGAAATAATACCATAAAGTTGGGGGCGTGTGGTTTTCATTTCAAACGCTTACACCCAGTACTGTTATGTAGCTAATAATAAAATATTACTAATGTTGAGTGAGTAAAAATCATATTTTGACAGAACTATTGGAGTATATATATATATTCATATTATAACTTCTTTTTAATTTTAAGCAAAAGGACCAACTACGAAATTTTTGCTAGCCTGTGGACCAAGCTAGTTAACGAGAGTTTGTTAGGTGTGAGTACTTTTTGGGTATCACTAGGATGACATAAGATTTCAAGTCATGTGCTGTTTGAGCCTGACACTGGCACTGACACAGCAGAACTGTCATTAAAGTAAAACACTTCGACAATATTTAAAAGGGGGTTTCGGGGGATGGGGAGGGGGGGACTGTATACATGTGTGTGTATGTGCATGCACATATTTAAGCACATGCCTGTTTTCAGGAATATGTCCTTTATCTCAACAAGATCAGCATATTTTTATAATGTATATGTATCCACATACTATATAAATTCAGTGGGACACACTGGTGCACAAAATTGAAAAGTGGATGCCAAAGGACCCAAATGTCTGGTGCCCTTCTGTTCAGAACAAGGTATGGATGTCAGAAAGCAGTTTTTCCTAAAAAATTACTTCCTTCCAGAACTGAAAATATAACATTTCTAATTCTACCATGTTAGACACTTGTGAATATATAACTATTGGAATTCCGCCTTTAAAAAATATGGAAGACTGGCAAGTTGTCTAATTTCTTACAAATGTCTTTATAACTAATATAACCATGCAGAGACCTTGCCTTCTCTAAACCTTTTGTGTGTGTGTGTGTGTAAGGTGAATAATCCTTGGTGCTGTCACTTTATACAAGTTTAGAGATGTCAGCTGAGAATACAGTTGTCACCGTGGGCCATAAAAGCTCATACAAAATTAATTAGCCATACTCTCTAGTATCTGGATTTTTCTGTATCTTTGGTCCACTTTAGTGCACAGAGATGCTGCAAAATGATGCAGAAATACATGTAGCTGCACTGCACTGTGTCTCTTGTTGCTGTGTTTGCCTCTTGAGCATTCCTACCTTTTATTGTTCTTTTCTTGTGCTCCTACCTTCTGCATTGAGTTCATACGTATAAGTACAGATGTATCTGTGTAGACTATGCAGATGAGTGTAGCCATGCATTCAGCCATTCAGCTCCTTAGTTGGTTGGTCTGCACCTTCATGCAGTGGGTTGCTTGAATTATTTTCTAGGGCACTTTTGGAGCAGCCATCGTTGCCTTGACCTTTGGCAGGGCTGCCAGTGCTGTCAACATTTCGTGCTGTACACATCTGTTAGAAATGAGTTACACTTTCATTCTGAATTTCCTTTGTATTTGCTGTGCAAATATTTTCTGCAATTTCTACTTCCTTGTCCGGTTGATTGTAGGTACCCCTTCTCCCCTTGTGGCACAATATTTGTGCAGTGTTTTCACTTTATGTCCAAACAAACACTGAAGTTGTAATTTTTTGCATTTAAAGCACATACATCCCTTTGCCCTAGGCTTTAAAAAAAATATAATCTACCTAATTACACTTATTAATGCTTACTTCTGTGTGTGTGTGTGTGTGGATGTGTGCATGCATCCACTCGCACTTGCACCCACGTGCACATGCTCAGAGATGCATTGTTAGGTTTGAGAATTAGTGCAGTTGTATTGGTGTATTAGTTTACACAGAAACTCTATTTTTTAGGGACACCCAAATTGTAAAAGTTAAATCCCCTGCTTTATACCAGCGCTGTTTGACAAAGACTTGTGTACCAATTTTTATTTTAAGAAATTGCATTCAGCTTCCACAGTGGATGCATAGATATGCTAATAATCCATTAGATCTCAGCCTTGCCAGAGACAGATTGTTTTACGCTGTCATCAGCTAAGGCTGTATCATGGCAAGCAGCCTGGACTCTAAACAGGCAGCAGATGCATAGGAAATGTGTGCCAGAACCAGTATCTGAACCTACAGCCCATGATTCTTATTTTTTGGCAAGCTCTAACCATTGCATCAACTGACCTCTCAGAGAGAGAGAGAGAGATGAAAACAGAAGAAAACATCATCATTTTCACAGTCTTAATTTCATTTCTTAGTTTTCAGTGTTTCCTATCAGTTGCTGACACGTAGCCGTGACACTGATTAGCATGGCAGCATTTTTCCTCGCAAAATGCTGTGGGTGTAGAATCAGAGACTTGAGGGAGTGAGACAATGCTGTGGATGGTGGGGGGGGGGGTAATTTCGGAGGTCTGTGTGTAATGATTTTAGTTACTAATGCGCCCCAGATAATCCTTGGAAGATCATCAAATACAACTGTTTTCAGAGAACTGTTTTTTTAATAACTGTATGTGCACACATGCAGGCATCTGCACTCTTCTGTGTGCATGCGGATGCAGGTATTTTTGTGCATGCACATGAATATCGAATTTGAAGTGTAAGGTCTTGTAGCAAGTGTTTGTGCACCAGGAGTGGGACCTGAGACAGGAAAAGTTTGTTTACAATGCTGTCTTCATTATTTTTCTTGCCTCTACCGTTTCTGTCTCACTCTTTGTTTTTGTCTTTTAGTGACTATAATTCTAAGTTTACTTTGAACATTTGACAAATGTTTTAACATTTGACTTATTCCCGAAATTGTTTTTAGCTATCCATTCAGTGTCTTTCAGCTAATTTAAGTATAACAGACAAGTAAAAAAGGAATATTTATATTGCTGGTGTATTGAGGAAATGGACAGTTAAAATGCATCAACACATCAAAACAAAGTTTGCTTTTATATTCATTTTATGTCCTGTTAGCTTCATACACATTAGCATAAGCATCTACATTTGTGCACATGCATGGCAACTCACATGCATATGCATGCATACACATGCACCAAACAGTGTAATGTCTGACTATAAAGACGACACATCTTCCAGCTTACAGAACTATTGGACCGTAATAACTGATGTAATACCTTTGGGTTTGACAGAGTGTTTAGATGAGTCTCATCTGTGTCCTCATCTGTGCCCTCTGACCCAGGATGATCACTTTTCCAGGGCAGCTGCCACTGCAGCGGTGCAGAGCTTTATTCTGTGTGGTGGACAGCAGGTAGACATGTTCTGATGCCGTTTCTGAAGGGAAGCAGCCGAATGTCGGCACCGAAGATAGTGAAGCAGGGGTCATTACAGAAACGTTCCCAGAATAAAGCCCGATTTACAGCTGAGAACTACAAACGCCGCCATTTTGTACTCACAAAGGACCACTTGAAGTACTATGATGGGAACAGTGATGTAAGTTCCCAGCATTTACCATCTCACATAAATCAAGAGACAACATAAACTGATTATCGTTAAGCTTTATTTTTGAACTTAGATTATGTGGGGGATTGGAAAGAGCGCATTTGTGCACATGCAATTTATATGTCTTCACATGCAATTGATATCTCTTTTGTGGTTGTAGATATGGAATATATGGAAATTATAAATTTTTTGTCGCAACACTGTACCATGACCCAGAGTGCTAAATTCTCAAGTTAGCAATCCCTAACCGCACCTTCCAACAAAACTTTGTACACAAACTCTGGTAAGGCCCCCTCTGCGCATGCACACACCAGTGCTTCACCCTATGCGATCTATTCACTGACCAACTCAAGCTGGCTTTCTCAAGTGCCATGGCTGATGTCGGACGTCCTTTAGTCTTTCCTAC
The DNA here is from genome assembly GCA_004794575.1 of Lanistes nyassanus. Taxonomy (NCBI): domain Eukaryota; kingdom Metazoa; phylum Mollusca; class Gastropoda; order Architaenioglossa; family Ampullariidae; genus Lanistes; species Lanistes nyassanus. The sequence goes on along the minus strand of SMGT01001156.1, from coordinate 26,716 downwards.
TGCTGCATGCCTCTTCCACTGCTTTGACAGCTGACAAGGAATGTGAGTGAGCTTGCTTCCTTTTTCTTGTTTTTCACCTGTTTGCTTGTTATTTTAAGCTATACGGTGTTATGCAGTGAGCTGCGTGCATCGTCCTTTCTCACCTGTTGCCTCCATCCGTGACGTCAGTGTCTACATGTGTATGTGTTTTGTTATGATGCACCCCTGCCCACCTGCTTTCTTGATGTTTTGCTTATGCGATTGTTTACATTAGCTTTGCATTATTACCATTGTTCGGTTTTTGTTGTTGCCTTACTGGTTGTTAACCTAATGACAGTGTGTTGCCTATTATTGGTGAGCGCGTTACCTGCATGCATATGGGATTGGATGCATTTTTTCTCCGTGATCGTTGTCTGTTCTTCTTACTGGTGTTTTCTTGCGACACTTTTGACATACAGATTTGTGGACCGCTGGTTTGCCGGCATTCCTCTTCGGTCATGCTCTGCTTCCAAGGGTTGGGTCTCCTGATGGTTCGGTGACCCTGCCTGTGGACATGCCAGGTTACATGTTCTCCCTGTCCTTCCACCGTTCCTGTGGGCCTAAACCTAGCTGGCTTCCTTCCCACCACCTCTGCTTAGTCCTCTGCATATCCACCCTGCTGGCAGTGCACTTTGGCTTTGGCCATGGCATTAACTCTGCCTCTGCAAGGGTTCGCTAGTGCATTCATGTGATGCCTCACCCACTGCTCACGGAGTGGCAGGGACTGAGGACATGCTAGTAAGACGTTCCCTGACGGTTGGCGGTTGGATGTGATGGAGGGGGAGATCATGGTCTTCTACCAGTCCACCTCTGCCCTCAGGGGTTGGGGGGGGGGTCTGGTTCAAGCCCTCTCTCCTGGCCACTCACCGGAAGTCCCCACACTTCCGGTGTCGGTCACCTCCAACCACCTCCTTCCTCGGGCCATGGAAAAGCATTGGGTTGGGATTACGATGCACCCCTTGATCCAGGTTGTGAAGCATAGGACATATGGCGACTTCCAGCGGTGGTCTTTGCTGCTCCTTCTCTCGAGACACGAGGTGGAAGTTCACACACTTCCGGCGCGGGCCAGTTCAGCATGAGCTTCCGGCACAGCACTGGTCATGGGCATAACTCCTCTGACCTCGCTAGTTCCAGTTGCTTTTGCAATTGCCCCTCTTACTCGCCTCAGTTTTTGGCCGCGTGCCACGGTTCCAGTGGTAGAGGGCATTGCTTCTGTGACATGCAAGGGAAGTGCCATGCCACTTCCAGTGCTGGTTGGTGCACCTCCACCCCTGGTTTCACACTGGCCACAAGCTCAGCTCCTCTGGCCCCGCTGCTTCGGGTGATCATCCCTCTGACTCGCCCTGGTTTTGGCCACAGGTCACACTTCCGGTTGGCGGAGGCATCGCTTCTGAGACATGCAATGAAAGTGTCCCCACCACTTCAGGTGCTGGTTGGTGCAGCTCGACCTCTGGTTCTATGAGCTGAGCTCCTCTGGTCTTGCTGGGGCCAGTTGGGCTAGCAGGCCCCCCCCCCCCTGCCCCCATCGGATTGCCCCAGTTTGGCCACCAGGCCAATCACTTCCGATGGCGTAAGGGGGGATGTTGCTCCTGTGTCTCCCAACATGATGCAACACTTATCCACTTCTGGCATTGGTTGGTCTCGCATGTCCTTCTGGTTACATGATGGCTCTGAGCATGGCGCCCTGGGCTTGATAGTACAGGTACCCTGGCAACCATCCTTCCACTTCTCCCTGGCCTTGGCCATGCAGCCCTGTACTTTCAGGTGTGAGGGTGTCGCCCCTCTGTCAAACCTCGCTCCTCCTTGTGGAAGCAGGTTGGGCTGGGGTGTCTTGCGGCAGACACAACCACACTTCCAGTGCCAGCCTGTCTGGCACACCCTTCCACTTCAATGACAGCCCTTGAGCTCAGCTCCTCTCCCTGCTGGTTCTGGTCATGCTTGCGATCATCCCCCACCCTCCTTCTGGTTGTGGGCCTTCTGGTGAAGGGGCACTTAGCCCCATCTGTCTTCTCGTCTTTTTTCCTCTGCCTGTGGACCTCTTTGTTTGACCGATGTGGCACGCCCTTCTGTCATAGGGGCTGTGTCGGGTGGGAGTGGCCTTTTTCCTTTTTGAAAACTGGCTGGCTGTCTTTTTGGGCACCTCTCTCATTCCTGTTGGGCCTTCCGGCCTGGCGGGTCACCCTGACTGTGCTTCCTGTTGGAGCACTGGTCTACTAGTCTGTGACTCTCCTGGATGAACTTCCATGTTCACTAGGGGCCCCTGACCCATGCAGATGCTGTCCTTGAGTCTGGTCTATGCCTTCCTACTGCAGTTTTCGACGCTCTGCTGCTTTCCTGCACATTGATTGCTGAGTGACTAGCCACCGCTCATTTTCCCATTCCCGTTTCCACCACAGTGGATTACCCACATGGTTCCCCCAACTGGCACTTCTTTTGGCGGACATAGCCCTTCCCCCTGGTCCCGGCCTTGTGCCAGTTCCTTTTCAAGATGCTGTCCTGTTCTCCCTGCACAGGCAGCTGGCTCTGTCCCAGGCTGCCGGGGTTCTCAGTCAGCCTCATGAATGCGGACCTTTGCCCATCACAGACCGTTGTTTTTCTGTGCTTAGCTTTGGACACGATGCGCTGGGCAGTCGACCCTGTGCCTCACCGATCGATCGCCTTCCCCAGTTGCTTTCTCAACCGCTGGCGCTGGTGGTGGACACACAGGGGTTGCTGTCCCCCCCCCCATGCCCCCTTGTGGCAGGGGTTTCCTCATGCTAGGTCCCAGGCCTCCCTGCAGTGGGATACTCTGGTTCCTGATCCAGGAGCTTGTTTTTCCCCTTCTTCTACTACACGGTGTGTGATCAGTGGATACAGCCCATCTCCCCTTCCCTCACCATGCAGTTGTGGGCAGACTGGGGCCGCATCCAGTTCCACTTGGACTCAACTCGAATGGTAGCCTCCTTGAACCTTCAAGGCAGCACTCAGTCGACCTGTCCTCATGGGCAGAGGCCCTCTGTTTGTGAGCTCACCTCGTGGCTTCTTCTTCTCTGTAGCGCACATTGCCAATTTCACCATTGTCCTGGCGGGCATGCTCAGCCACCAGCACTGTGTCGTCCAGACCAAGTGGCTGCTTGTACCCACCATTCTGGGGATGGTTGCTATGAGGTGGGGGCTGCTGTTGCCACCAGTACCTCTGGTGCACCTCCTCCTCCTCACTCTGGTAAGTTTTCTTACCACCCACCTCCATTTTGTGCTAGTCAGCACTCTGAGTCATGGTACAGTATTGTGACAAGAAAATACAAATTTCTGAACTAAATTTGAGTTTCTTTGGCAATACTTACCATGACCCATCATATGCTCACCCTCCTCCCTGCTGGTCTTTTTCAGGCTTGAAAAAGTCGGCTTGATTTGGCCAGTGAGTAGATCGCATGGGGTGATGCACGGGTGTGTGCATGTGCAGAGGGGGGCCTTACCAGGGTTTGTGTACAAAAAGTTTTGTTGGAAGGTGCGGTTAGGGACTGCTAACTTGAGAATTTAGCACTCTGGGTCATGGTAAGTATTGCTAAAGAAACTCAAATTTAGTTAAGAAACTTTGTATTTTTTTATGTATTAGTCATCAAAAGAAGTTGAAATGTTACATTGTTTCAAAAGAAACATTTTCACATAAACTAGAATAGGGAAATATATTTCTGTGCTTAAAATATGTTAATCTAATGGGAAGTCTTTCTTGTCACAGTTGTAATAAAAACATAAACCAGGACTATTTTAAGTAGTTGTTACTGGTTTGAAGCAGCTAGTACAATTTGCAATTTTTCTCTCTTGTTTGAGACAACCCACTGAATAGGAATAACAAGTATTTGGCTCTGATACAGGGTGTCATAATTTTGGACTCCCATCCCCCCAGCGCATGTGCCTTCACAGCATGTGGCACTTGTTTACAGGGCTGGCCCTCGGAGGGTTTCCTCCTTCTCAACAATCCCCTGCATCCCCTCTTGCCATAATGAGATGGCCTTGGCTGCTGACTTGATAGTCCATGTTGTTTAACTGCAGTCATTTAAGATTTATGACAACTGATATTTGTTAGTAATTTATGGGCCTTTGAAGTGACCTAAAAGTGAGCGAGTGATAGTCTGTCAATGGGCTGCAGAGGCATGGAAAGAAGAAAGGAGAGATTCCATTGGTCACTGCCATGGTGGTGGAGTTTGTGGAAGACTTCATGCTGGAGAACAAGAAGAATGCATTTCAGGTCGGCACCATTGTCTGCCATCTCCTTACTGGGCCTTTGGATTTTCTACTCTTTGTCTTTGATATGGTTTCTGATTTTTGTTTGGATGGCTGTGGGCACTACAAGCAATGATTTAAATGTACATAATTGTGTATGTGAATCTTCTTTTTTCAATTTTACCTTGGACATTAGGGAATTTTAACTATCCAGTCACCCCCTCCCCCAACCCCACCCAACCATAAGTTAGATGCTGGCAGGTACATGTTATATAGCACTGTACTGTCAAAGTGCACACAACTTCCTAGACAGAAATAAACTCTGCTCAGATAAATATCTGGAAGGTTTTCTTAAGGTTTCTCATTTCTTTCCATTTTTGCTGTTCCGTTTCAGTCCTATTTTCTCCCTTAGCCAACAAAAGACAACATACAAATGAAAAATAAGCCTTTCCCACACCCCTCCCTCCTCTCTCTTTTTTTAATTTTATTTTTGGGGGTTTGTTTTTGTGTGTTTGGTTGGGTTTTGGGGACAAATATGAACCAGTCGCAGTCATTATTATTTGCCGTTTGAGTCTTCTTACCACCTTAGTCAATTCGTGGGTGCTCATCCCGTTATCACATGACTTGTACGTTTGTTGACTGTGCATGTGGACTGTTCAGGTTGTGTACAAAGAGTCATCAGACTTCTTCACGCTGTACATGGTGGCCGCCACTGAGGAGGAGCGCAGTGAATGGGTGGAGGCCATTAGAAATGGTTTGCACAGCTTTCCTGTTTTCTGTCAGATTTTTGGAGCTAGAGAAAAAAAATCAGCAAAGTGAATCACCATTGTTCGTACTTGTCTGGATTTTCCTGTAGACATAAGCAAGCAGGAGCTGCAGAGTTAATGTAGGTTAATGATAGTAAATATTGGTACAACAGAAAGAACTTAAGTGATTTTTATTTGTTGTCTGTCTGTACTTGTTTGTACCGTCCCGAAGAAGGAGCCATGCCCCAAAACGTTGATTTGTTGTCTAACTCTCACTTGGCTAAGTTCCTTTTGTTGTACCTTTATTGCTTCAAGTCGCAGTCACCTGTTTCTTTTCTCCGCCGTGATATAGCCTCCGTTGCTGCCACAGCGTAAGCCCCAGTACTTACTTACCTGCTTCTTTTTCTTTATGATAGTAAATATGGACAAACAAATTAGTTTGTTGGGCAAACGTGCCTTGATTGTTTGGAAAAACAAGAGCTGATGATTGAGGACTTGTGCCTGCCCTCTCATTTACTCACACATAACTTTTTGTACCATGTGAAAAAATGTAATCAAAAAAGCCAAAAAATTTTAGTTCTAAATTTTGCTAAAACCTAAATTATGGGTTTTTAAAAAAAACAGAAGCAGCAAATAGAGGTGCCAACTTTCTAAACAAGTATCACAGGGGAGTGTGGACAAAAACACTGGGAAAATTCAACTGCTGTGATCAGATGGACAGAAATGCTGTTGGATGTGTTCTTTCCACCCCAGAAAAACAGACAGCTGCAAGTGAGTTTGC
>SMGT01001156.1:0-20720 GCA_004794575.1 Lanistes nyassanus | reverse complement strand
ATGTGTGATGACCTTAGTTTTAAAAAAGTCTCGGTTAAGAAGAAAATGAATGGCCTTCGCTAGCAAAGTCAGAAATTCAGGTGTGCACGTCCTTGATTATAGTAGTCCTTGCCTGGTACCTAATCCCGAACATGATGTATGAGTTCAGAGATCAGAGAATATATTGCAGGACGATGAAGCACTTGTTCAGCATAGTACCTGCAAAAGAATGGGGTTTTTTTTTTCAGAGAACGGTTTTATGGACTGAACAGATTAAATATTGCCCATTGAGAACATCGTATGATGTAACATTATGAGTTTATTGCTATTTGTGTGGGGTTATAGTGGGATTTCCAGAGAAACCAAAGAAATCATGAGCATTTTACTCTATTTGTTGAGTTTGTTGTCCAATATTTGCCAGGGATAGCTAACAAAGGGGATACAAGTGACTAAGCACTGGAAGGAAGGCAACTGTTAGTTCTAGAAGCTTTGTTGAAACACGGAGCTCTTAGTTGCTTTAATGAGTACCACAACTGCCATCTGTCTGTGGACAGATCATACTTCAGGGCTACCATCATCCACCTTGAGCAATGCAGGAAACATCTGTCCTCCCCCACCCCCACTGAGACCAATGCCTGCTGTACCCCAAGGCAGGAGTCCTGTGTACATCGCCATCTACGACTACGACCCTGTGGAAGAAGGAGACTTGGAACTGTGCAAGGTGTTCATGCAGTTAACTCATTGACCCCGCAGGGACTCGCAGGGCTAAGATACCCCAGAGGCCGCATAGATTTACACGTTTTAAAAAAGATACCACTTAAAATCTACCACACTCCCAGTAATATATTTTACATATTTAGAAAGATCTATTCTTCTGCATCACAACGGAAACAATACTTTTAGTTAAAAGTATTAAATACTACTTACTTGGTCCCAAATATAGTCACTTTTCGCACACACAAGAAACGAAACACGTGTAGCCATTGTAAACGACGGAAGTAGACCTGGCTACACTAAACCTCGTTTGGCAAGCCGAAACTGTTTCCGAAACTCATTTAGACAATGCAGGGGAAACAACCGATGATAGAGCTTTACAATGATACAAAGTTTTTACTTCCCTTATACCATTAAATGCATCGCGCAGATTTTTAAGTCGCCGCAATTTTGCTAGCTGCGCTGACGCAAGGGTCGGCAGGCTCGCCGCAATTTAGCCGAACCCAATGGGGTCAAAGAGTTAACCCCTGTGGCTGTGTTTTCTCTTTATTTCTTTATTAAGCTATGAGTGATATAGGTTTATTTAACATCTCTGATTCTTTGTTGTCTGTCTTAAGTGAGTGAGGGGAATTTCCTAGAAGAATATGTGTCCTCTATGCTGTGAAACTTTCTATGTTTTTTGATATGTCAGTGCCTGGCTTCCTTCTGCCTAGGCAGGCATCCTGTAAAAAATGTTCTGTGGTCCCACCACTGTGTCAGGATCCTTTGTCAGGATTAAGTATCCTGCCTGAAAAAAGCAGTTCACTTGACTGAAGCTTATATTTGTGCTTCTTCTTTCTTAAAAGAGTAATCATTTATTATTTAATTCAGTCAGAATCTGCAAGTTAAGGTCTAAGAAAAGGCTTAGGGGAAATAACTCACTACTGCATCCTATCCTTTCTTTTTCCTTTAGTTTGTATCGGCCACATTTTCTTTCGTAGTCTTAGACTCAGTCTTTGAAATGTCCTTGACATGGCTTGAGTGTGAAGCTACAGTGTTCGTAACATGCTGCTTTGATTTTCTCTATTAGGATACTAGCCACTAGTCTGTGTATGTGGTTCCTGGGAAATGGTTATTTGCTCTTTCTTGACTTGATGACAGCATGTGAGACTGACCTCACAGGGTGCCTGGCAACAATCCACATGTGTTCACAGGCATGCAGACACACACGCACACACATGCACATTTGCACCCACTAATGCCCACTGTGGAGATGGACAGTGCGAAGTATTGACAAAGCATTGTACCCTTGGTGAATATGGGCATGGCATGGCACTGTAGTTGTGTACATATTTGAAATCCCAATTGCAGGGGGAGGAGTATGAAATCCTGGACAATTCCAGAGAACATTGGTGGTTAGCCAAAAACAAAAAAGGGTAGGCATAATTTATTTTTGTCAGTTAATACCGTTTGCCTTGTTTCTGCCCTCTGTGTATGCTCATGGCATGGGTGCGACTTTTCCGCATACAGCCAGAAGTCCAGATTCATGATGGAAGTGCAATTGTACCTTCCCTCCTCAACAAGATCATTCAGAAAGAAAAACATTAAGATCTCTGAATGCAACCCTACTTTGTGAAAACACTGTAAACATCATATATCGCTGAACTCAGCCAAACTTTCTATTGCGTTTGCGCATCTTCAGGCAAGTCTGAAGAAGACTATCCATGTGGTGGGAAATATGCCATGTTTTAGGAAAATTGAAATTGTTGGTGGAGCATTCTGCACCTTCAGAAATCAGATAATTGTTGTGGTCCACCCATATCATGGATGTGTATGTATATGAATGAGTCTGTATGGGTCTGTACAGGTGTGGACAGTTGTCACTGTTATTTCCTTTATTGCTTTTTTTCAAAATAAAAAGTCACTAGAGAAATTAAATTCTCTCTTGAAAAAAAGGAGGATAAAAGCTTGAGATTATCTGTACATAGCTGTTTACTTTAGTTCCATAAATGTTTCTTGCACATTTTCTTATTTATCTTGTAGGGTGTTTACAGTAATGTGTGTGAGAGAGGGAGAGAGAGATGGGAAGGAAGGGATTTAAGAGAAGAAAAGATGAAAGTGTGCATCATGACCTGCTTTAAAAAATGTGTACTTGAAATACCTTTTGCTTTTAATGTGACTGCAGGAAACAAGGATATATACCATCAAATTATGTGAAGAAAAAGTTTGACCTAGAAATATATGAGTGAGTACTTATGACATTAATACATGTTTTTCACAAAATTAAATTTCCAACATTTTAAGTTGCGTGTAGTTGAAATCCATTTTGAAAGATCTCATTTCTGGCCTTGAGGTACGCAGGGGGAAGAATTTTTTATGACTACTGCTAAGCTGTTACTGTACTATCATTTTGTTTGTGTGTGTGTGTGTCGGGGGTGGGGGAAGGGGGGTGACTATACTGATGCAGGTTCATAGAATTATGTTGTAAATATCCAGCTTACATGTACAAAACCTGCTTCAAGCTCGGAGGCAATAGGTGTAAGGAAAAGGAGAGAATTACTTGATGTCTTGACGTTGCATTTTTGCTCCAAACTGTAAATCATCAGCCTCTAGACTGATAAAACACAACTTGCCTCATATACACTTTTCACTTTCTCACTGCCCATGTTCTCTTTCTTGCATGCATACCCACACAATTATTGATATTTCTAGCACGAAACAGTGTGCAGTACTCAGATGCTTCTTTCTGTCTTCAGTTGGTACTACAAAGAGCTATCCAGAAGTCAGGCAGAAAGTATACTAAAAGACAATGCCCATGAGGGATGCTTTCTCGTTCGAGACTCCATCAGTACTCCTGGTTCATACTCCCTGTCTCTTTATACTCGAGAAAGGTAAAAGTTTAGTCTTCTTCAATAATTTCTTTTTTTCCATTTGTCCATTTTTATTGCACATATATAAGTACCTTGTGTTCTACAACCTTCATCTGAGGATAAAGACAAACACATTCACCCCATCAGCACTCCTGACTTGTACTCACTGTCTTATTATACTCAAGGTATAATGTGATATGGTCATGTGGGTGTTTGGTATGACATAGTGTGGTATGCATGCATGCTATGTATATGTATGTGCTGTGTATGTGTTCATGTATTGTGATACACACCATCTGCATGCCAGACAACTTAAGTTTCTGCCAATGATAAATAAAGTATTGTATTGTAAAAGGTATATGTATATTCTTCTTGAATTTCTTTAAATGCATATATGATGTTTGAAGACCTTTTTTTCTCAGTAATTCTGTATTTTCAAAAGAAGAAGTGAGGCTTGTTTAAACTTTGGTGCAAAAAAACTGCTTTAAAGCCAAACTCATCCATCAGATTAAGAATCACTCTGGTTCTGTGATCACATAAAACCAAGAGAGGATAGAAGGTTAATCCTTGTCACCATCGAGAGGAGAGAGGTGAAAAATAATGAGCAGACAGAAGTGCTTCCTATACTTCAGAGCTTCACACGAAACCATAAACTTCCTTCTGCTATGGCTGAAAATTTTAATACCCTGCATAGTGTTCAAGAACTATTTCAGGGGTCCTCCTAATCCACAATCATACATCTATTACACAAAGAAATAAGAAAGTAAGGAAGATATTTCCACCATTATGCACCAGAGATGCACTTTTGTAAAATATTAAAATATATAATATATACATAGGGACCCTCTTTTCTTGTCATGGGACTTTCAGAATTTCCAAGCAGAGCACCCCAAGGACCCTCAGAGTTTGAAGCTATAGGGAACCCTGTATATATGTTTGTTAAAAAATAATTGGTTGCACAGTTGCAACAGGATTGCTTATTTTATGGTGGTTCAGGTGGGTTTTTTCTTTTATAATCTGGCAGTGGCTTGTCGGTGCGTCACTACCATATCAAGAAAAATGCTCAAGGTTTCTTCTACATAGCAGAGAATCATGTCTTTGACAGTATCCCTGATGTCATAAACTACCACAAGTTCAATGCTGGAGGTAACATTCCCTTGTTGCCATTTTTGGTGAATACTGATTGAAATATACTGTAACATTGTATCATCTGCAGTATAGCATGTTTTTAGGTACATGAAAAACTTTTGTAATGCAGTATCCAGTGTGACACATGAAAAAGCATGCTTTGGTGAACCGATAGATTGGCCACATCCAGCACTCCCACCCTTTTTCCTTAAAAGTCATGTAGAAATTACAGAATTTTTTTCAAAATCTTGAATGATCCTGCAGTTGTTGGAACATGACTGGCACCATAACTCTTCCTGAATGAGCCTAGAGGAAGCAAGCATGATAGACACTGATGCTTTCCAAATCAGGCTGTACGTGTTGGCATGGTGGCATCACCAGAATGTAAGAAATTACTGGTGCGTAGATTGAGATATGATCTCACTTGCTTTTGGTTGGTTTCCCGTACAGGGTTAGTGACAAGACTGAGGGAACCTCCCGAGAGGACTAGCAAACCTACCACAGCTGGCTTTGGACACAGTGAGTCACTTTTCGTTGGCTGACTTTTACAATTTTTTGAGCTTGGTTGCCAGAACCCCAGAATTGCTGAGGGTTGGTGATTTTTCTGGTTAGTCGGCTGACTGGCTGGGTCTTTATTTGGAGTGTGGAGTGGGGGCCTTCATACCTGAACGAGTATTATGCAGCTTTGATGGGGCCGACATGCTTGTTCATGAAAGTATTGTACAAGCTCTAATGTGTGCACAATTTTCTGAAGCTGCATGGCTCTAGAAGCTCGTCGCAGACAGTCCTTTAGCAGCCATTGGAAGGAGGCCATTAGATGTTTCCTGCTGAAATTGCTTTAAATCCACAATTTTCCAAACATGCATGGCTCTAGAAGATCACTGCAGACTGTCCTTTATCAGCCATTGGAAGATGGTGCCTACATTTCATATGTTTTTTGATGAACTTGCTTCAAGTTCTGGAAAAGAGATCTGATGTTTCAGTGTTCCAGATCTCAAAGCCATATATTGAAGAATTTCCTGTGAAGTACTAAACCTGACATTTGGCAGCCATGTCGTTAAAATCATAGGTCTCCACTTCCTCAAAAAGTCAGAACCTGATTTGTTGCAAGAGGATTTTTTTAACTGCTGCAAGAAATTTGTCAGTGTGCAGGCTTATATCACTGTTATTTTAATGTTCCAGGTCAATGGGAGATCGACCCCAAAGATCTGGAGATCGGAGAACAGCTAGGTGCAGGCTGCTTTGGAGTGAGTATCACGGTTTTAAGTTTGATCACTGCTATTCTATAGACATGGTGAGATGAAAAGTAATCTAAAACATGCTTGTGGTCATACTGCCTTGTATTGCTATGTTTCTACTTGTTGCTGTGAACATTTTATGAGGAATAAATTCCACCGAATGAAGTGCAAAAATATGTGTGTGCAAATGAGTGCATATGTGTGTACTTGTGATTGTGTCCATATGGGTGTGCTTGTGGGTGTGGGAACACATGCACACGCAGTCACCGTTACCTGTACCACATTGTTAGCAACAAATTTATGGCCCGATTATAACTTGCGATGGGGTAGTCTTCAAGAGGGTGGATTTCGCAGACTGCTTTCAGAACCCTCAGAGAGGACAGGAGTTGATGGTTGTGTATTAGCAACCATGTGAGTGACTTGACCCACCACGAGTTATTAGCAAGATCATGAAAACTTACAAGATAGACTAAGTATAATGTTTCATCATGTTAAAAGACACCCTTGCTTTACAATTGGTTGAGCGTGTTTGCATTTCTTGTTTGTGAAGTTTGGCAGAAAGCCCCAAGTCGTTCAGTTTCACAGCTCACATCATCCCATTTCTTGTTTCAAGATAGTGTAGTTGTCATTACAGAAATGCTGCACATCAGTGTCAGGGAGCCTTGAATCTATAATTCTTGATGAACACAAACTTTCTGTGTTTCTCTTATTGGTTATTCGTGTGGGGTATCTTGGATTAAAATTTATTACATTCAGTTATGCAGAAATCTTGAAACAGCAAAAAAATCTTAAATATTTTGGAACTGAAAAAATTCCATGGTGTCTCAAAAATTTGTTTCAGCAGATTACGGTAAATCAACACAATGCTTTAAAAGTGCTAATAGTTTTTGTTTTCATATTTAAGGAGATATTAATATCTATTCGATCTATTTTAAGGTGAGATAAATGTAGGAGGGGAGCATGTTATTTGGAGAAGGGTATTACCTTTCTTTAATAAAAGGGTTTTGTTTGTTTTGTTTTGACTTTTTTTTCCACCCCATCGTTTTTAACAGTGTCACACTCCCTAGCTTCTGGTCATTTAAATGCATCTCATTTTCTTAATGATTGATGTGTTACTGTTGGGCATCAAAGGGAAATGACTGGTATGAGAACAGCATCCAGATCTGTCTTTGGTTGGGTCTAACTTTTTATTAACCTTTATTTTTTTTTTTCCCAAGCAACATGCAGTTACTGATGACAATTTGTTTCTTTTCTCTGTCCCTTTTCTTTATTCCTTTTAACACTTGCAAGAATTTGCCTAAAACAACTTTTATTAGTAGTTTTCAGAGACTTTGTTTTTTGGTTGTTGTTTCTAATCACTGCATTGTCTCAGATTTTTCTGGATTTGAACTCATAGATAATTTATCAAATTGTTCATGTGGCTCTATTTAATCTTGTTATGGTTTTTTATACCTCTTAGTGATACTGATAATTGTAGAATAATTTGTAATAATTGTTGCTTTCAGACATGTTAGATATTATTCTTTATTTCCTATTACTATACACAATATACAGAGAATATAAGGGAATTTTTTAAAATTTGTAATTATCTTTTATTTATGTGTATAATAAAATCTAAAAGGTAGTATACTTTTACATGCTGCATCATTTATGCAGACTTTCAAGTAGGCAAAATGCAGTCTTATCCCATATTAATGGGAGAGCAAGGAAAAATACTAAGAGAAGATAGGGGAGAATATGGGGAAGATGAGGATTAAGTGTGTGTTTGTTTGAGGTGCAGTACAACTGCGAACAGTCTCTGTGTGTGCAGATGCACACTGAAGCCATTATTTGTTTTCAAGACTGGGTCTTCTTGATAATCAGTCATTTGGTTTGACTCAACAGTTTTTGTTTTACTGTTTACCATGCACTAAATTAACTCAAAAGAACTTTCTGCTGCATAACAAAGTATTCTTTTTTGATCTTTCCTCAGAGTGTTCACAAAGGCAGCTTTCGGGGCCAGGTTGTTGCGGTCAAGCGCATGAAGGAACATACCATGTCAGAAGAAGCCTTCAAAGAGGAAGCCAGGACCATGACGTGAGTGTGAACAAAATCAGTAGCCTCTGTTCAGACACCTCGCTAATGGTCAGCTTCTTTATAGGAAATTCTTTTCCTTTTGAAATGACATGCTGCATGCTGCAAATCTGAGGTGGTCTTGCAGCCAGCGATGCTTAGGGTTTGGCTGTTTCAAGTTTGAGGAATTGCAGTAATGCACTACTTGCACATAGTGGCAATGGCAGATGGGTTTCTTTCATAAATATTTCATACTCTGTTTCAGGCAGCTTAGTCATAAAAACTTGGTTCAGCTGTATGGAGTGGTTTTGAAGAGCCGGCCTATGTGTATAGTCACTGAACTTATGAGATATGGTGAGGATTTGAAATGTTGTGTATAATTCACTGTTTACAGTGGCCACATTCTTTCCTTGGGATGCCGTATTGTACAAGCTCACCTCACCCAAGGGGAAAGAGATGCTAAAGAAAAATATCAGATGTTTGTGGCATCATTTATTGACAGAGGAACATTGTTACAATATTTCCAATCCAAGTGTTGTTTTTCTTTAATCGATTTCATATATCTGCAAGCTACAAGTTTGTGTTCGTATGCTGCCACAAAGGTGAGCTGTCATTTGCTCTCGGTCGTAAATGCTGCCTTCTTTTTGGTTTCAGATTATGATGTCTGATGATGATGTCAGATACATAAATTGTGCCCTCTCCTTGTCTTAAATTACCTGCTCTGCTAACAGCTGTTCCATATTCATAGACCCATTACCAAGGCCATTTCTTTCTTGGTGCAGGTGCTCTTAATAACTACCTGCAACGACACAAGTCACGGCTTGCGCAGCAGGTGTCCCGTCTTTTAGACATCTGCGTCCAGGTTTGTCAGGGCATGACCTACCTTGAAAGCCGCAAGTTCATCCACCGAGACCTGGCTGCAAGAAACTGTCTAGTTGGAGACAACACTGTGGTGAAAGTGGCTGACTTTGGTCTTGCGCGGTAAATGTTGTTTACCTTAAACCTGTTCTTGCAGAATTTAGTCTGAAATAATCTCCTAGATGTACACACAACAATGTACAAAGCCCTGTAAGTACCCCTGAAATTTCTAAGGAAAGTGTGTATTTCAGCAAGCAGTTTCCAGAACTTGCTGATGATGCTGTGGGTCTCAAAGAAAGTTTGACCTGCACCTGTCAGTCTGCCATTTGACTGTTTCCACAGGTATGTCCTGGACGATGAGTACCAGAGTTCTGCAGGTACAAAGTTTCCAGTGAAGTGGGCACCTCCTGAAGTACTGCAATATACACGTTTTTCCAGCAAGTCTGATGTCTGGGCTTATGGTAAGTGATAGATGCAGAATCCTCATATCCATGGATCCGATCCCTGTCGTAGCCTTTCCCCTATGTATTGGGATTCTGTGATCTGTGTATTCACTTTGAAATGTTGGATGTTGGATGTTGGATGTTACGCCAGAGTCAGAAATTAAGAAGACACACATTTTTCTTTTCTGTTTCTTTGCCAAATGTTTATTGTGACCGTTCACAAAAGGATTGATTGCTGGATTCCCCACACCCTAGACCTTAGTTTACTAGATTTTCAGTTTCACAATTAGAACTTCAAAAATATATACATGTTCTTAGAACTTCTTTTGAAGGGTGTGATAGACTCCAGCAGCCTTAGTCGTTTTGTTGTCAAGAAACAAGTCCCTTTGTAAGAAATTTTCCAGGTTTTGACATATTCCTGACTGATAAAGTGTGCTGTTAGACCTTTCATTTAAGACTGAGCAAAAACAGAATTTTGCTGATACACATAACAGGTCGTGTGCAGATCATAAACATTTTGTGGTTTATTTAGAGTGTATTGCTATGAAATGCTAGTTGGAGCTTGTATGATGGCATTTAAGACTGGTCTTCTGCAATGAGACTGACAAACTCTGGTGTGCAGGAATTCTCATGTGGGAGGTGTTCACGTGTGGAGACATGCCTTACAAAGAGAAGCGCAATATTGATGTTGTTGAATATGTTGTCACACAGAACAAACGACTTATCAAACCTGCCAATGCACCTATGATCATTTATCAAATTATGATGAAGTGCTGGGATAGGGTAAGAAAATTTTCTGCATCTATATAATTGTGTGTAGCTGCAAGTCTGCATGTGAACGGATTCACGTGCCTGTGTACTACACTGTCTTTGTGATAATGCAAGAGTTTTAAAAGATGCCCAAATAGAGCCTAGTTGCAAACAACACTTTGGGATATCATTTCAACTTAGGCTGGACTGACCAAATGTTTGCATCTCCTTAACTGTAGGAAAAATATCCTAAGGCCCATTCACCCTCTGGCATGCAACTCTTTTACAGAAGAAGGCTGCAAGCATTCTTGCAGACCATACCTAGAGTTTATGATGCATTTTAGGAAATCCATTTTGGATTTAAGTACAGATTTGACTGGCTTTCATCCCTGACCAAAGATAAGTGACTGTTATCAACCTACCAGCAACAAAGATGTCTCTTCGAAATATAATTGTGGACAGCTTGCCTGGCAGCCTTGTGAACTTATTACCCGTTTCAGCTTTATGTACCTTGCTCTGTGGGCATTTATGACCATGCATTTTAAATATTTTATATGTTTTTTCCTTTCTTTTGTGTTGTTTTCTGAAGGATCCAGACATAAGACCCGGCTTTGCTGATTTACAAAAACTTCTCTCAGAGCTCAACAAGGAAGGTGATTATCCCCATATAGAGTAGCACCGGCACTTTGAGAGGTCTCTTGTTGTCACAGCATCACCAAATCTCCAGTGTCAGTTTGTTCGCAATGTCTGGCTTCTGTCCTTCTCACACATGCACACACACAGCACATGCATGCACACAACTACTTCAGCACTGCCTTTATACATGCGGTTGCAAAGACAGTGAACATGCAGCCTTCTGTGTCTTCCATAATCTGTGCCCATTTGTGACCCAGTGACATGCTTTTTGTCAGCCTTGGGTAATGGTTGAGAGAGACATGGTATTTCCAGTATATCCCAAAAAGAATTTAAAAGACAAACAGTAATCAAATTGTATGATATAAGATATTGGCTAGTATTGTGCACTTTTTTAAAAGGTGATCAGATAGAAATGCTGTTCCCATGCACCTTGTGTTTATTAAGTGCCTGCTTTTATCTCTTTCCAGCATGATTGCTGCATAAGGGTAGCTATGTTTAAAAACTGGACTGCTTCTGCTAAAAAGTTCAGTCTGTTTTCCCCACCACTTCCCCCAAACCAACCACATATCTTTTTTTGCAGTTTTGTTTGTGTGTAGTGAAGCATGAATGACAGTTACCGCATGTGTAAAAGTCAGGCTGAGATGCGTTTGGATCTGTGTCATTTTGTGCGTTGTGGTGAGATGTCGGCTTAAATGTAGAGCCTTACAGAAGAAGGACATGAAATAGACCCGCTGCTGTCTTTTCTTGGACTTCAGTATCCAAGATGCTCATCGCCTCATATTAACTGTTGAATGCGTGAAGTTCAAACCAGTATTAACATTGGCTGCAGAGGGATGTGAGCATAGGTTCCTGTCTTTGGACTTCGTTAATAATGAACAGTTGTTTCACGAGCTTCTCTTTTGAGGCACATAACTGCAGCTGACAGCATTCTTACTCCGTGTTTAAAGAGCTTAATGTCCAACTGAGATCGGCCAAAGCATAATTTTTGTTTTGGGCATTTATCTGCTTCTAAATCACAGCTGTTGTGTCAGTTCCTTACTTTTCTTTTCCCCCTCCCCAGACTGCTGTCATAGTAACTGCTAGTCTTATTTTAGAGACATTCCATTTGTTTCCTTACTTAGAATACTACTTAGAATTATTTGAAGCAATCTGTGCTCAGGCTGATTTCAATTTTGTTTAACAACGTAAACTGAAGGTTGATCTTTCAATATTAAATTTGTATTTGCCATTATGAGTCCCTTTCGGTGTGAATATTTTTGTGAATGTAGGATTTCACCAAAAGCTGTATTCATTCCTCTCAGCTGTTTATATATCATAACAATTTATTTAAGCACCTGATAAGTGCAAATTTCTGTGTCACAAGACACTATAGGAGCATGTTAGTGAAAACAGTAATGAACCAAAGAAATTGCAATGAGTAAAAAGAGTTTTTTCTTCCTAATCGGAAAATGCTACTTTGCTAACCACATCTCCTCCACCCTCCTCCCCAGTAACTAGTCTTCCAGCCATATGATTTTAAAACTTATTTTGTATGAAAGAAAATTTCGCAACCTTTTATGCATTTTATTAGTTAATACTGAAGACAATATGTAAAGGAAATGAGGGGGAGTGTCTTGTGATCAGCAGACAAGCAACGAACTTTACTGACAAACTGGGGGTATTTTAAAAATATCCATTAGCTTGTACTCTTTGTCTTCATTTTTTTGACCTGCTGATATTGCACATTTAAGACACTTTTTAAGTTGTGTGTAGTCAACCCTGCTGTTTAATGTCTGTAAGCTGTATAAAAAAAAACTCTTTTGTAATGCTATAAATGTTTCTCTGTTTTTCTCCCTTTTTTTAACATTGAAGCTGCTTTTTTGTTGATGTGAGTGGCAGTGTTAGCAGGTAATAAAGACATTGTTATTAAATTTATATCCTTTATTATATCTGACACGGTTGTTTCTTGAGACAAATTTAGGAAATTCCAATTTTGCTTTGCAAGAGAAAACGTTCAATTAATATTGAAGCAAAATAAAGATCTAAATACAAAATTGAATAACCCATCAGCAACATTTTCACCAAGCTCATTTTTACATAATATGTCTACGATTCAAACCACTTTGTATTGGTGATCATATGCCATAGGTGGCTGTGCTTCTCATTAAGTTTTCCATTACAATGTTCGGAATGGTTTTGTCCTTTGTTCCTTTTCTCCAACCATTCCAAGGACTTTCCAAGTAGTTTTGAATCAATATATTGTCATTGGGGTTAGGTCAGTTTCCACCCCACATTTGAAAGAACATCTTGACTGACAAGAAGTGTGACTGATTTTCTTAATGACTCTTCAAATGCCAAATTGTTTTGTAACAGGGGCATGAGGTGCTCATGGATGTCTGTACTAACAGATTTTGTCTGTTGCATGTACATAAGCTGTCAGTGAAAAGTGACTTGTGATAATGCTTTTTGATGTTGTCTGTGTTTCTATAGTTGATGACTGAGTCTACTAGGAGATTTGTGGAATTAACTGTGCTCTGTGCCTCCTGAACAATCAGTTAATGAATTAGTCACTTCTGTGTACTGTTATCATTCTTCATGGATTGAACCCCTACTTGCTCACATTGTCATTTCGTGTGCTTTGTAGAGTGAAAGACATTTTTCTAATTATCAGCATAATAGGGATGGTAATGCAAGGTCTTGAACCTAGTTATGCATAATTGATTTCTTGCCAGCATGGTGGGTGGTGACAGGGATAGGAAACTGATATTTCTGACATATAGTAAATTGGTTTTGATGTTCTAGCTAAGGGCCTATGCGTAAAAGTAAAGATTAGCTCTGCTCTTTAGCTACAGTTAAGACTTAAATTAGGCTAGTATTTTTGGACTGAAATCCTTAGTCATAAAATTTAAAGATGAACAGGATGGAGGCAGCCATACACTGAGTTTATCAGGAATACTTTGGTTGGTTGCTTATTTAACATCCCACAGCTAACTAGGTCCATATCAGGACATTGTTGCTCAGACAATTTAATGTGCTGCCACATGTGGGACTGCTCTCACAACACAGGCTTCAGTCCCGCCCAGTCACATTATACTGACATCAGGCCAACCAGTCCTAGTACTGTTCCCTATGGTGCCGGGAGTATGGCTGGGCAGCTACTAGATTGCCAGTTTTTAAGTCTTAGGTGAGGTGTTAACCACCGAAATCCCACCTAGAAAACAAATGCCTTAACCATTAGACCAAAGAGGGGGGGGGGTGTCCCATTAGAGATAGAAATACCTCTGTTATGTTTTATGCTAAACAAGCATCCTAGGAAAGAGATAATTTTCACTTACACTTGCAGGACAAGGACATGGTAAGTTTAAAGTTTGTGGCTGGCGGTGGATGTGAACTAGTTTTGCAAAGTGTGTTGCAGTTTGTTTTTTTACAAGATTTTGTGACTTTGAGACTACAAGACAGTCTGGCTGTAAAGAGGGATAAGTGATGAATGAACAGCAGTCAAAGGGGGATAAATTAATTTTTCTATATTTCACTGTGTGGTAAACAATTTCTGAGAGAAGAGGAGGAAGAATCTAAAGGGAAGCCAGTTTATCCATACTTTATGAAGGCATTTCATGATTTCATTTTCATAGAGTTTGTTATTTTGTCGTAGATCTTTTTTTCCAGAGTGAGCAACAGTAATGTTAATTTGGGATTAAGATGAGAATTATAATGTACAGACATCTTGAGTGATTCAGTCAGCCTATGCAATATTCCAGCACTGTATTAATTTCTACTCACTCAGGTAATTTTTATACTGCCTGTACACTGTATTTAACTTACCATCACCTGACTTGTACTGATCCTTTGGTAGAGGCTAACCCAAAGGCAGAGAGCTTTATTTTTAGACAACTAAGCTCTATATGAAAATGTAATTCTCAAAATTCAATGGTCCATTTCTGAGGTCTAAGCCTCTGAATATTGAGATAAGTGCTGCTGCGAAAAGGGTTAAAACTCAGCTTCTGTGAGGATTATAGGCTGGTGCTACTGCAACGTCCGCTTCAAACCTTTTGCACGTGGGGCAGCCTTGACCTAACACATCTTTGATGTCACATGCAGCAGAGTTTTAAATCTGAATGAACCCAGGCATACTTTTCCTGCCCATTCTGCCCTTTTTTCTAAACATCAACAAAGCATGTTTATGACAAACTAAAAACAGATTTGTTTTTTATAAACAAATCAGCAATGTAAGAGTTGTGTATTTTATGGTTTTTTGCTCTGGGTTAGCCTTTAACAGAAAGTGTTGATCCATCAGACTTGCTTTAGACAACAAGCTGTGCATGTTTTATTTTTTAATTTTTGTATAAGATGTCCACATTTGTGGTGATAGCAAAGTGAAGCCTTAACATTTTAACACTCATTATGCATACATCTCTGATTTTGGACTGGGATTTTTGTTCATAATACTTATCACATGCTCTTAACTTTTTTATATGAACAAATATCAAGAATAGTCTAAATGCTAGCATGAGGCATATACATTTTTTATTAGTATTATTGTGGGCCATGGATGTTGGAATTTAACAGTGCTTTTGTCCATATAAATGAATGTATACATACATGACCAAGTGCACAATCAGTGACATGCATATTGCATAACATTCTATTCATAATCTACATGTAGTAAAATCTGTTCTGTGTTAACAATGAAAATGACCCCAGATCCAGCATTGTCTGAATTAACAGTCTGCCATCCCAGAAAATCAAACTTTTTTTGTTTTTAACAAAACACACATATAAACAAGTCCATCCTCTCAGGCCTTGTCTTGCTGCTGTCCATAAAGAAAAGTTGCCACCATAAGTCTTGAAAATGCACATGGTGAGAATGATTCAGGGAATGAATGAACGAACGAGAGTTTGTGTGTGTTTGCCATTACAAAAGGCCTCAAGATTTCTGCTTCCAACTGAAAATGTTTGCATTTTAAAACTTTTTAAAAGGGGTGGGGTAGTTAATTTATTTCTAAGAATTGCAACCTCAATAATTGGTCATATTAAACTATGATTTCTGTTGTGCGAGTTTCTTTGAATATGTGAAAAATGTTGGGGGTGGAGATGGGTTGGGAGGGTAAGGACTATGCCATGTAGCAGACACCAGCATGCAGCCATTGACTGGTCATCCAAATTCACATCAAAGGGAGAGAAACCTATGATACCTCACCTATGTAGTAGAAGTCTAGCTTCAATAATTCCAAGGGATCTTTTGATGGTTTGGTTTGGGTTTTCTTCACCACAAAGTGAATATAAGGACTTGCTTGAGACAACGTGCTACCGCATGTGGACTGCTGTTGCCACACAGGCTTCAGTCCCACCCACCCAGTTGCATAATACACCGAGCCAAACGGTCCTTGTACTATTCCTTATAGTGCCAGATGTCTGGCAGGGCAGCTACTAAATTGACAGTTTTTAGGTCTTCAGTATGACACAGCTGGGATGCAAACCACCGACCTCCCACCTCGGAAGCTGACATCTTAACTGTTAGGTAAGGGATGTAGTCTTGTAAGTAGAAAGACAAGTTCGTATAGTAAGGTAGCCTATGAGCAGGCTAAAGCAAAAAAAACAAAAAACAACAGTATTATTACAGGGGACGCAAATGATCAAGTGGTTAGAGTGCAAGCTTCCAAACTCCTAGGTGCTGGTTTGATACCCATGTGCTGGACTCCCCAGTTTGCCCACCTGTGAATAGGTAACTGACCCATGGGTCATTGAAAGCAAGGGAGAGTAGATAGGCACCATGTTCGCCAAAAAAAAACCCCTCTGAACTCTGCCACACAATGCCCAAAGTGCGATTTGCTACCCAATCACTGAACAGGAAAAAAAATTCAAACGATGGAAGGTCCATCTGGTGAGTGTTTAATGTAGATTTCAATTAACAAGACAGAAAAATTCCACCAATTCATATGTGAACTGTTTCCTCCATGCTGCAACAATGGCAAATCAGGATACTGCAGTGTTGCCTTTTTTGTGATACTCTGATATTTGTATAATTCTGCTTTGGGTTCTTTCTACAAAGTTGTAAAGTACTGGCCATAAAACCCATGCAGGTTTGTCTTTATATTACTTTATACAGGCACCTGCCAAAATTTATTGGAACTGATGGTAACAAGATGAAAATATTTCAAAAAGTTTGCATATTCTGCCTATTTCTGTACCTTTACACAGATATGCTCAGTGCGACACCCAGAGTAACAGCAGTAAAAAGACAATCCAATTTTTTCAATGCATATATAGCTCTGATTAACAATACTTCTATGACCATTTCTTTCATATATTCAGTCTGCATAAATCAGATTGTATAGCCTCTGACCAGGTCACCAACAAAGTATACATGTATTGTCTATTTTCATATGCATGTGGGTAGATTACTCAAACTCCATGCATGTTTTGCTCCAGAGGATGACCAACACTGGCAGAAGTTTGCTTACTGAACAACAAATTCCATGGATTCTAAACTTGCTAACAAGATTTACAGTACAAATCAGAAAAGTGTATATCACCATGTTAGTAAGAGACAAGTTGTGGCTACACCTTTCAAGGTATTTTTATTTCAACAGAAAATTGTAGCAGCTAAAATATGCATTTAAACCAAACGACTGCTCGAGTTATTCCTGGGACAACCTTGTCTGCTAAGAAACATTTCTCAAACAAGGCATTCTTGTTTGATTCTGCCAGTGAGACTAATATTGTCTTGTCACAAAGTGATAGCCATTATATTTAGGCATTAAACTAATTGTTTTACCCAAATTTGCATTCTGCATAGATGCATGTAACAACAGAGACAAATACTCATACCAGTCATCACATTTAATATAAACAAAGATTTCCAAAAATAGCATTAGATGATGCATTTATTTAAACTTGCATGGTGTAATGACAGAGCATTTACTTTTTACCTATTCAGACTTCATTTGAAATTTTTATTTTAAAAATCCAAAGAAATTTAATATATAACAAAGCATCAACAGTCTGTAACATACAGTCTGTTTACTCCTGTCATTCTCATGAATTTGCATACAAAATTATTTGAATGAGAAATATCACTAACAGTAACAACCAGGCCAAATGATACCCACTTTATACCATGCAGCTGCTAAAAAAAAAATCCAGTAGGTTGGCACACCTTTGAAAATTAATGTGCTTGTAATGTATTTGACAAAGGCCTCAGAAGAAGTTGTACTTCTTGTGGAGTGCGGATGCCATATTTAATTTGCCCTGAGTTCTCCAAAACAGCCACAATCTTTTTAGCTACTACTGAAATCTGTCTCTCAGCTGCATCCTGAAACAGAAAACACAATGTACTTGTCCTCCTTTGTCTTTCTTGTGTGACATGTTGATTGAAAAAAACTGCCACATTAAACAGGGTTAATACAAAAAAATAGCCACAAACTTTCCAGGAGTTTCAAGTTTCCAGGACCTGTACAAACCCTGTTACATCAGTAAAATTTGTGCTTCATTTTATATGGAAAAATGAAAAAAATAAAAAGCGGAAAAAGGTTTTGCAGATCTCCAACAAATTCTTCAGGTCAACTTCTGGTATGCTTAACCACCTTTATCATGCCAGTAACCATACTCAACAGAGGCACTACACATAGAGCTTTAACACCAATCTCAAAGTTCTGTATAAAATGTTCTTACCTCATTCTGCTTTTTTTGTGGTTTGATGACAAACTTCACATGGACTCCTCGTCCCGCTGCATCTTGGGCCTGCTTTATTTTAATTTCGAGGTCATGGTCTGTAATATTAGACACAATTCTGAACTCCTTCTCTTTCACTTTCTTGCTTTTCTCTTCTGTCCGGAGACGTATGCTCTCTTCTGCTAATTCTTTTCCAGAAACAAACTTGAATGACCTAAGCCCATCCAGATTTCTTCCCATGTCAATTAATTTTAAGCTGTCTCTCTTGGCAATTTTTTCTGCCTCTTTTACAGTCACCTGTCCAATAAGCTTTTCACTGGCATCAAAGATCTGACAATTCTCATCTCCAGAAACTGTTCGTTTTGCCCCCTCCTTTGCCTGGCTTTTGCTGGCATTGTCATGTTTGTCAAGTAATTGGTTTGAGTGGCAGAAACACCTGTAAAGTGAAGGGGCACCAGAAACACTCCACAGCCCAGAATGCTGTTTGATGAGTCTTTTAACTGCTGTATAATGAAAGACACTTCTGGAAGGGTGGGAAAGCCACAATGAAGCAGTAAAAATATGGCTACTCCTCTTAAGCAAACAGTGAACCATGGCTTGCCCTCTCTGAAGCATTTTCTGCATGTCCGGCTTCTAATGGTGCAGCCAATCCTGAACATCAATAAAGGACATTTATCAAGAATGGCATAACACCCTTCACTAAACAGTTCGACTGGATATCTGATTATTTTTAACAAATACAATAAATACACACCAGAAGTTATAATTCAGATTAGATAATGATTGTGTCCTAATATAACTGATGAAGAATACACATTCTAATACAGGTACATTTATTACAAAAATTCTCCATTCCAGTAGTGTGAAGATTAATTGAAAGGAATGATAATGTATTTAGTACTTGAGCAAATCAACAGAAAACGACTTTTTTTAAGTCTTAATATTATTGGCATACATGAACAAAAATTAATTATGGTTTTATTATCAAGATTAAATGCAACAGTGTATGTTTCACATTTTCTGTGAACGTACAGTTATGAAATATTCAAATATATTAAGGATCTCCACCACCTTGCGGCACAGATCTGAAAATGTTCACAGGCAGGGGACATTATATTATTCTGACCACACTCTACCTCAATGTCAAGCCGGAAAAAGTGGAACGAAACAGTTTACTTAAAGCCCCTAGGGTCCCTTGGAAGCAGTAACAAAAAGTTAAATTCTTTGCAGAGGTTTGTACAGCTTTAATGAAATTTACTACCGAACCTTAGTTTTACCCAGGGCGCTGAACCTTATAACTGGTGTGTAGTAATTCTGTTTATACAAGCAGCTAGTCGTATGGGCGGGCACACCTTTATAAGCAGGATCATGAAGTGCATGTACACGACGGTATCTCTGGCATACACTTATTTATACTTATAACTAACTTATTATAGCATTGTCTGTGTCATCAAGTTGATTATTGTAAGATGAAACAACACCCTCCATCGTTTGCCGTCATCGTGCATTCTACATCGGCACAGGCAAAACCTGCTAAGCCTGATAATGTGACATTAATTCAGCAGTGATTTAACTATTACTGGTGCAAACCTGACACGGGAAATGTCTGCTGAAGAGACTTTTACAGTGCTCTTTCCTTTGAGGACTTCGTGAACAGGAAGTTTAGAAAAGGAAACCCGCAGGCAAAACCATAATCAAAACCGATTTTAGGGTTTGGGCAAAATCATGGGTTGGCCCCACGGACTTCTTACATATGGACCGAGCATGCTAAGACGCGAGCGCAGCGTCGCGCTGACTCACTCGCGCGGCGGCGTCCGCCATTTTACCCTGCCTCGCGAGCTGGGGCGTACAAGGCTTACTGTAGAGTGATAGACGGCCGGAGTCAGGTTTATCATTTAATTACTGCAAGCCGGCCAATTACATTTAAATTTTATAAACTCTTTTCCTGCAAAAACAAAAGTGTATTGACCAAGGTAGTGAATTTTGTTAAAATACTTCTTAGTAGAGTACATTAATGAATAGGTGCCTATGTTTTTCCGTGTGGGTACGCCTGCGTGAGTGATTGAGCGTGTTATTTGTATGTTTATTAATCATTGAGTTTATTTATCAATATATGTATATTCTAATGCCAGGTGAATGACGATTGACGTGTTTTTTGACAATTTTGTTTCTTTTTTTCTGAATACCCCCTGAGGGTAAAAGAATAAAGAAACTTGAACGTACTCGCGCGCGCACGCACACACACGCACACAAAGAGAAAGAGCAAAGAAAAATCTTGTTAGACTGGGGGTTTATTATTTGCATTTGCATCACTTATAGAGTACAAAAATCACTTGTACTGTGAGAAAAATAGTGCAAAATTAAAATACAAAAGTACTTTATATTCGAAAAGTGCAAGAAAAACAGGTGACTGCCGCTTGGAG